>PVJN01013279.1:0-26287 GCA_004026805.1 Lasiurus borealis | reverse complement strand
CTGCACTGACGCTCTCCTTTTGAACACGGCGCCGGTTGGGTGGGTGGAGCCGATGACCTGGAAGGCGGACCGGCCGCAGGTGGAGCCCATCGGGAGCGCTTGTGATTTCAAGTGCGTGGAGGGAGCAAGTGCGGGACCAGGAGGAGGGCCAGAGGAGAGGGCGCTGGGACACACACCCATCACTTACGAGGGAGGGCTGCCCCTGGACGAGGAGGCACTTCCGGAGGCAAAAACGCCACAGCTGGAGCCGGAGCGAACCTTCCAGGAGAGCCGTGGCCGCCACCGCGGAGAACACCGAATCTTTCAGGCCTGGTGCCGGCGGGCACGGGGACACCGCAGCGGGCTGGCCCGTCCACCTGCCGGAGAGGGTGCGGTGTCTACTCAGAGTGACCGGGGGAGGCGGACAGAAGTCACAGGCTTCTGAAGAGATACCGACCATCTAGGGCAGCGGTCGGCAAACTGCGGCTCGCGAGCCACCTGCGGCTCCGTTGACTCATGAGTTGGCCGACCACTGGGATGGGGATTTCATCACAAGCAGTGGTTCTCAACCTTCCTAAGGCTGCGACCCTTTAAGACAGCTCCTCAGGTGGTGGTGACCCCCACCCATAAAATTATTTCCGTCGCTACTTCATACCTGTCATTTTGCTACTGTCATGAACTGTCATGTAAATATCTGATAGGCAGGATGTATTTTCATTGTTACAAATTGAACATAATTAAAGCATACAGATTCATCACAAAAAACAATATGTAATTATATATTGTGAAATATTTATTTCTAATTACAAATAAATGAAATGTTGTCTTGAATCGTGGTGTAGCATGGGTAACAGTCTTCCTATGACAACAGTAAACGACAAGGCTACACGTTGCTACACCGAGGAGCGGTGTGTTGGTTCCTAAGACCATGGGAAATAGGTGTTTTCCGATGGTCTTAGGCGACCCCTGTGAAAAGGTCGTTCAACTCCCAAAGGGGTCGCGACCCACAGTTTGAGAACCGCTGTCTTAACCCTTTCCAAGCCTGCAGGACAGGCCGGGGTGACCCGCAGTCCACGCTGCACCTGCTCCTGAGAACACACTCGTCTGGGAACTCAGAGTCTCTGCCATGGGACTAAGGGCTCCCCCTCTCCCCGTCCCCCTGCCCCTGGCCTCCACCCTTCTACCCTGTTCATGTGAGTCTGGCTTTCCGAAAGACTCGTTTTGAAAATATCAAGACAGTCGTTTCCCCGTTCCCCCTCGTTTGAGTGTAATTCTATCTGTGTCTCGCCTGAGAATGCAGTGTTTTCTCCTGTTCTGTCATCGGTTCTGACTGCAATGGGTCTTTGGATCGTGGCCTCCTTTAGGGGTTCCCTCATCGGGCAATTAAAAAGCAAATTCAGCCGGAACCGGTGTGGCTCAGTGGATAGAGCGCCGGTCTGCAGACTAAAGGGTCTCAGGTTTGATTCTGGTCAAGGGCATGTACCTTGGTTGCAGGCACATCCCCAGTAGGGGGCGTGCAGGAGGCGGCTGATCGATGTCTCTCTCTCATCGATGTTTCTAACGCTCTATCCCTCTCCCTTCCTCTCTGTAAAAAATCAATAAAATACTTTAAAAAAAAAAAAAACACGGCAAAGTCATCACAAACCAATCGTACGCGTCAGGCGGGATCCCATAGAAACGCCCCTTCACCTTGGCACCTAACCACCTCATGATCACTGAAGACCTGCTTATCTGCCCCATCTTTCCTTATCTCATTCTTCAGTGTGGTGTAATTAAAAGCAAATTCATATACAGCAGCGGTTCTCAACCTGTGGGTCGCAACCCCTTTGGGGGTTGAACGACCCTTTCACAGGGGTCGCCTAAGACCATGGGAAAATGCAGATATTTACATCACGATGCATCACAGTAGCAACATTTCATGGTTGGGGGTCACCACCACATGAGGAACTATAGGCAAGGGTCGCGGCCGTAGGAAGGTTGAGAACCACTGATATACAGACTCAGTTTATTAGTTAGATACTGTGAGCTTACGATAACGAACCCACCCAGAGACAGCTCCCTGCACTGAGTTTTCCGTTCAGCCGCCTGTAAAGCCGACAGGTGTTCCTGATCGGCTAGAAACTCACCTCCAGGTGCCCATTCAAGGCCCCCGACGCCTTCCATCCTGTGGCTCTGCCGTCTTCCCTAGGAGGCTTTCCGAGTCCTCATGTTCCCTTGTACGAAGCTGGTGAAAGATTAAAAAAAAGAGAGAGAGAGAAGAGGACACTTAATACCCTTCAGCTGAGCCATAAACTGGGGAAGGCACTCGCTAGCTGGGAAATCCCATCCCAGCAACACCCACACATGCTGGGAAGGGGGGCGCCATTTTGAGGGAGCTGCTATCTTTCTTCAAAAGAGCGCCCCCCTCAGACCTGCCTCTCCTTCAAGTCAAGCCCTCCCACCAGGAGGCCCCCCAGTGTCCACACAGAAGCCAGGCGGGGGGAGAGGTGGTCGGGGGCGGGCACTCTACATGTTCGGACATACTGCGTGAGGGATGCTGTTGAGAAGAGATGACCAATAAGGTCCAGAGCTCCCGAAAGAGGCCAGCGTTGTTTATTTAGGTTTGAAAGTCAAGACACATAGGAGAGCGGAAGGCTTGCTTCAAAACGAGAGCGAGCAGGCAGGCCGATGCAGAAAAAGACAAAGATGAGGAACGTGGGAAATAATAACGAGTCAGAGTCCGCTGGGAAAAACCCAGAAAAAGCCCAGGTGATGTGAGATACCTGGAAGAAACGTAAAAGTGGACGCAACAAAAAAAGAAAAAAGAGAGAGAGAGGAGAGAGAGGAGAGAAATCTCACAGGGACGTTCAACAACTAAATTACCACGGAAAAGATGAAAAACATCAACATTGGTCCGGCCGGTGTGGCTCAGTGGTGGAGCGTCCACCTAGGAACCAGGAGGTCACCGTGCCATTCCCGGTCAGGGAACAGGCCGGGGTTGCAGGCTTGATCCTCAGTAAGGGCGTGCAGGAGGCAGCCGATCAATGATTCTCTCTCATCATGCATGTTTCTATGTCTCCTCTCCCACGCCCTTCCTCTCTGAAATCAATAAAAATATATTTCAAATGAAAACAAAAAAAACATTAAGACTTAGTGGGAGGTCCCTAGTAAAGTCTGACAGCTTCAGTGGATTGGATGGAAAGAAATTTAGGGGCTGGGGAAAGAGGCAAGGAGGCTAGAGAAGACCATAACCACAGCAAAGACACAGACATCCCCCCGAAAATAATACCCCCCCATCATAAGGCCTCCCCCGAACAGAAGGCCTCCCCTGCATAGAAGGCCCCCAAAGCTACCATCAGGCATCTGACTCCTGATGTAAAGAGACCTCGCCCTGCCTGAACAGCTCCGGCTGCGCTGCGGCCCATCAGGGAGCTGGTTTGTGATGACAACGACTACCGTCCCGTAGACAGGTCATACATTTCCTTTTCTTTTCTTTTTTTTGTTCAACAAAAATGCGTACTGTCTTCTTCTTCATGGAGAAATAAGACATCCCCTGACAATAAGACCTGGCGCATCTTTGGGAGCAAACATTAATATAAGACACTGTCTAATTTTCAGGGACGCAGGGTAGTAAGAACTGGGGATTAGGGCAGAGTCCTACAGAAAGGAATGAGAGCATCTGACACTCGTTTTAGGGAAATGTTTCTGGCTGCTGATTGGAGAAGGGGGTGTGGGGACGGAGACGGTGGGGCGGTGGAGAGATCAGTGGGAGGCTTCTGGCGGGGGAGAAGTGAGCGGTGCCCTGCCTTCCCCGTGCAGGGAAGAGGCGGGGAAGTCATCGGATTTGGGGAGCCGGCTGAGACAGCACCCAGGAGACTTCTTGGCGGATTATGGGAGGCGGAAGAAACCGGATCCCAGAGCATCCTGAGCCGCCGCGTCAGGCTATCGAGTACTCACTGGCCTGGCCGCTGAGCCACTTCCACCAAGAAAAGCTCCACTTCTGGCGAGAACAAGCCCGTGGCGTGGCTAGAGAGGGGGAAGGTCACGGTGTGAGTTTGCTCCTGGTTTTGCGCTGCTAGGAGTTAAGAAAAAGGATCCCTCGAGGTCTCCGTAGGAGCCGAGTGGAGGTCAGTCTGGGTGTGAGAGAGCTTTCAGACACTTCCCAGATGACATTTGCTGGAAATCTTATTCTGCTTCTCTCCTGAGGCCGTAAATGTACGTGCGCCACCCCTACCCACCCCCTCACGACCCCCCGACACCGGTGGGTGCCTGACTGGCGCTTCTAGTTCTTCTCTGGTTTCACCCCTAAATCTAATCTCCAGATCCTGGGCCGCGGGAAACGTCCTCTCTCTTCATTTTGGGGCTCCAGCTGGCGAGTCCCTCTTCCGCTTTGTATACAACGCAGGTAGCTGGTGAAAATGGATTTTAAAATTAGCCGTTTGCAGTGGAGCGTTTGACTTACATCCGGATGTGAGAAGGTCACCGCTTGTCAAACACGCCGACGACTGTTAATATTTTATTGACTCTACAGAAAATCATTTTCCGCCGTGCTAGGCATAAATCTAATTGTGTTTCCGGAATCGAGACGGAACGGTCGGGAGCAGGGGCCCAGCGTCTTGGGGCCCCCACAAGACTCGCTTTCACTTCATCGTGCTTTGGTATAAGGCAGCGATCGGGAAACCGCGGCTCGAGAGCCACAGGCGGCTCTTTGGCCCCTGGAGGGTGGTGGCTCTTCCACAAAATACCACGGCCTGGGCGAGTGGCGTTAGAAGAAATTTACGTTTAAAAAACGTAGCTCTCCAAAGAAATTCCAGTCGCTGTCCTGTTGCTAGCTGGCTCTGTGGACTAATGAGTTTGCCGACCGCTGGGGTAGGGCCATCCATCACACAGAGGGTGGTGACGGCAAACGGTTCTTTGAAATCCGCAGTCGCCTCCATTTTCAGGATTGGTGATGGAGTGTCGTTATTACATCACAGGCAGCCCATTTTCTGAAGCACTTTCCTGGAGAGACGGCTGTCTGGTTGGAATATTAATTAATATTGCCTGCTAATTGCACTTTTGCCAAAGGAAAAAAACGATTTTTTTTTTTTTACAATTTCTATGAATCCTGTGACTCGGTTCTCCTTTGTGCATGAGCTGTTCAGAACAATAGCCCACGCACGGAAGGGTTGCTGGTTCCGTTCCCAGTCAGGGCACAGGCCCGGGTTGCAGGTTTGATCCCTGGTGGGGGCGTGCAGGAGGCAGCCAACCATTGTTTCACTCTCACATTGATGTTTCTCTCTCTCCCTAAAAAAATCAATAAAAATCTTGAAAAATAATAATAATTCCAAGATATTTGGGTTATATACAAAATACTTAACAGGAAATTACAGTCTGCAGGTTGAAATTTTTTTCTGATATATATATAGAGAGAGAGAGAGAGATTATAGATATAGATATAGATATAGATGTAGATATGGACATAGGTATAGATATAGGTATAGATATATAGATATGTAGATATGTAGATATATAGACATATAGACATATAGATATATATAGATATATAGATATATAGACATATAGACATAGATATATACAGATATACAGATATATAGATATATAGACATATAGACATAGATATATACAGATATACAGATACATAGATATATAGATATATAGACATAGATATATAAAGATATACAGATACATAGATACATAGATATATAGATATATAGACATATAGATATATAGATATAGATAGATAGATAGATAGATAGACATATAGATATATAGATAATACCTCAAGTTCTCCAGATTTCCCGTTACATTTATTTTTTGTAACTTCATAAACTTCCAGTGGCAATTCCAGTTTGGAAAAACTACCGGGCCGCCCGGGACCTCAGGGTCCCCCGTTCTAAAACCGGAGGTTGGGTGACAAAATACCCAGGTCCCCTCCTGCAACTGTGTGTGTTGCGGTGGATGAACTATGCACCCTCTGGAGTGGGAAAGGGTTTGCCCCTCCAACCCCAGCACAGAAGCAGCTGCGCACTCTGCCTCTGTAACCCCAGCCCTGCCTTGGGGACCTGGAGCCCACTTCCTGTCTCAGACCCCCAATCTGAGCCTAGACCGCCATTCCGGCTCAGACCCCAGTTCAGGGCCCAGACCTTCGTGGCAGGACCTCCATCTACCTGGCAGGTCCCAGACCACCAGCTGGGTCCCTGACATCCCCCGGGGACCTGGACCTCAATACCAGGCTGGAACCTGTCTCCCAGGGGCCAGCCCTCCATCCTGGGGCCCCAGCTCCAATCCAGGAATCACACCTCAGTTCGGGGCCCAGGCCTTCGTGAGAGGACCCCTATTTCCATGGCGGGACTCGGACCTCCCACAAGGCCCTGACCTATGTCCGGGACACTGACTTCAGTTCTGGGGCCGGTACCACTACCCTGGGACCCAGCTCCCAATCCAGGCAACCAGACCCCCATCCCAGGGCCAAAACCTCTGTCCAGGGAACAGACTTCAAATATGAACCCAGACCTTCATGGAGAACCTCTCTTTCCATAGCAAGACTCAGACCTCCATCCGGGGTTTTCACCTACATCCGGGTGTCTGACGGCAATCCTATGGCCCAGACCTCTATCCAGGACCCAGAGTCCTTACCGGAGCCCAGACCACAATCCAGGCACCCAGACCCCCATCCTGGGGCCCAGACCTCCATCCAGGGATCAGACCTCAGTTCGGGGCCCAGACCTTCATGGGTGAACCCCTATTTCCATGTCAGGACCCTGACATCCCTCAGGTTCTGGCCTGTGTCCGGGACACTGACTTCAATCCAGAGGCCGGTACCACTATCCCGGGACGCAGACCTACACACCGGGGCGCACATCCCCATCCTGGAGCCAAGACCCCCATCCCGGAGTGAGACCTCAAGCCTGGGATCAGATCTCAGTTCAGGGCCCAGACCTTCCTGGGAGGACCCCGATTTCCATGGCGAGTCTCACACCTCCATCCGGGGTTTTCACCTACATCCGGGTATCTGCCGGCAATCCTGTGGCCCAGACCTCTATCCGGGACCCAGAGTCCTTACTGAAGCCCAGACCCCAATCCAGGTACCCAGACCCCCATCCCAGGGCCCAGACCTCCATCCAGAGATCAGACCTCCATTCGGGGTCCAGACCTTCCTGGGAGAACCCCGATTTCCATTGAGACACTCACACCTCCATCAGGGGCCTTCACCTACATCCGGGTATCTGACGGCAATCCTGTGGCCCAGACCTCTATCCTGAGACCCAGATTCCATATTGGAGCCAAGACCCCAATGCAGGCAACGTAATTCGAAGGAGCTCTCTTCTTCGGGGTGTAACCCCTCTATCAACTCGCCGACGTCTCAGGAAATGCTGGGGTAGCAGAGAAGTACCCGCGTCTTGATGTGAGGCCGCGTGCAAACACCAGCTCCCCCCAACCCTCACTCGCTAGCCTAGTCGCCCGTGCGTGCATCCTTCACGTGGCCAGAAGGGTCTGATCATGATTCTGTCCAGGCTGCTGTGAGGACCCGAGTGGACATTAGACAACATATCGCGTGACTGAGCGGAATAGCGTTCGCATCCAGAAGCGAGGAGCGGCCTGCTATGCTATTGGTGGAATGTGGCCCGTGACCTAGCAATGGACTGCACTGGCCCTTGCACTGGTTTCTTTCTTTCTTTCTTCCTTTCTTCCTTTCTTTCTTTCTTTCTTTCTTTCTTTCTTTCTTTCTTTCTTTCTTTCTTTCTTTCTTTCTTCCTTCCTTCCTTTCTTTCTTTCTTTCTTTCTTTCTTTCTTTTCTTTCTTTCTTTAATTGAGGCGTGACGCCAGGATGGGGGTCTGGGCCCTGGGATGGGGGTCTGGGCCCGAGACAGAGGCCAAGCCCCAGGACTGAGGTCAGGGCCCCAGAAAAAGGCCCAGGTCCCCCCCATGGAAACAAGGATCCTGTCAGGAATCTGGCTTTCTTGCAAATCCAGGCCAACCCTGATAGCGGGGAAATCAAATTGCTGGGTAACATGAAACCAGAGAATAAAATAAAAATAAAATAAAAATAAAATCTCGCTTACGCTGAATGCTGGAGCTAGGAACCCCAAGGAACCCAGCAAATCTAACGATGGGCCGTCTCTGCCTAGAACACAGCCTGGATAAGTACATTTAGACACCAGTCCGAAAATACAGCCGCTCACACTTCACCGTTGGAAGATTTCATTTCCTACAAGATCCATAAGGATCCACAACACGCGTGCACTTTGTTTGCATGCTAATGTGGAACCTGTTCTGGAGGTGCGGTCACCTTAAATTCGTCTTCACAAGTGAAGGATGCTCAGAATGATTCTGCTTTATCGGCATCGCGGGGTATAAAGTACCAGGACAGGAGAGAGGACCCTGTTTTACCCTGAGCTCCTCAGATACGCAGAAGCCCCGGTATCAGAAGGCAGGAGGCCGGCGGCTGAGACACACAGTGCAGCGGCTGTGCGCTGTGGTCCAGGCCCTCGGAGAGGGGAGGCGGGCGTGGGGTTCCATAATTGACCTCATCTATCACCACAGAGAGAAATTAGATTTTTTTTTTCTTCTTTTCTGCCCCAAGGAGCCACGCAGAGAACAATGAGCATTATTCTCCGGAAGCCAGATTTCATTTTATCCTAAGGGACAACTTCCTGGCGATTAGATCTAGGATTAAATCGGGAGGCGGCTCACTTATCAATAGGGAGAAATCGCTGGTGGTTTTAAGACACAAGCATTCGACCGGGGTCCGGAGCCCCCTGGCCACTTACTGGCGACTTGCCTGAGGCAGGTTGTACATTTTGACCAAGTCATCAAGCTTTTATTTTCTCTTGTAATTGAGAAAATGGTGGATAATTAACTCAGAAGCTAAATGGGGAGGCTGAGTGAGTCGATGCAGATCCAGTGCTGGGAACTGTGTATAACTAACTCCTTGGCCGGTTCACCGTTCGCCCAGAGCGCACTACGTGGGGAGGACTCGCCAAAATCTCCATCTGAACTCCGTTCACCATCATCACATCTGAGTTCTCTCACCGGCACAGCACGATCACGGAACTGAAAGCCCGAGTATGGATCGCAGGATCCGGATCCAAACAGGTATTTCTGGTTTCCTGGAGCATGATGGCTAAAAAGCAGACTGTCTCGGGGATCAGCACTTCCAGCTCTCTGCGGAAGCCGGGCTAAAGCTCCAAGTGTGAGGAACGCTTAGTGTTGGTGGAGCAGCGAGATTTTATTTTGATTTCATTTTAAATATATCTTATTGATTTTTTACAGAGAGGAAGGGAGAGGGATAGAGAGTTAGAAACATCGATGAGAGAGAGAGAGAGACATCAACCAGCCACCTCCTGCACACCTCCTACTGGGGATAGGCCCGCAACCAAGGCACATGCCCTTGACCGGAATCGAACCTGGGACCTTTCAGGCTGCAGGCCGACGCTCTATCCACTGAGCCGCACCGGTTTCGGCACCCAGGTCACCGTATTCCTCCCTTAGACACAGAAAACATCCCACCGGGGCGGCTCAGCTCCGTTCTAGCAAACGGCTTCGTTTCCTCATTGCGAGTTATTTCTTTAGATTTAAAGGACGTTCACACGCTCACGCTTGTTTGGATAACCACCCCACCTCTTCCTTCCGTCTCCGGGCCTCGGGAGGAATCTGGAGATTTTTTAAAAAATTAAACCCAAAGTAGTTCCTGTTCCGAAAACAGATGTAAAACCTTGATAACGAAGGCAGGAACAACCTGCATCTGTTATGGCGATGCAAACGCGTGATGTATTCTTCAGCCGCCCCGACGCGGCTGTCGGCGTGCTGTTGAACATTCGTTCACCTTGTTCCGGTTTTGTTTAAATCAGAGACTCGATTGTTACGTGACTCGAAAAATCAACTCACGTGCCAGAGTTTGATATCCTTCCTGCCTCCCTCCTCTCCCCGCCTCTCAGAAACGGAGCCTCCGCCGCCTGCCTTTCTCCAAGGAACAGGAGGAGAACGGTTTCACCAGCAGGATCCATCCCTGCACAGTGGTACCTCGAGATACGAGTGCCCTAACATATGAGATTTTTGAGATACGAGCCGTTGAGTAAGCGATTTTTGCTTTGAAATACGAGCAACATTTGAGATACAAATAATCACTCGGATCGGCCGGCTGCACACGACCCACCAGTTTACCGCGACTCGAGCGTCTCATAGTTTCCCACGCCTCAAGGTTACGGAACGAATTAAACTCGTATCTCGAGGTACCACTGTATCAGTTATTCATTGTTTCAGAATCGATGGGACACCTGGCCCTTGGCCTGATGCTCGACACTAGCGTCTGATTCCAATCCAGGATCAGACTTCAATTTGGGGTCCAGACCTTCATGGCAGCCCCAGCCCCCAGCCCAGCCCCAGGAAAGAGGAAATACTGCCATTTATGACAGCTTCCCAGCAAAGCTGCTCAGTCGCATTTTGAAGGAGTGAAAATAGAGAAAGAGGAGGTGAGAAAACCGCACATATCGAGGGGATGCTGGTCCCCAGGACGGCGGAGGCCCAGGTTCCCCGCACACCCAGAGACTAACCGCACCCCAGCAGGCCACGTGTGCTTTCCCGATGTGGCCACCCCCGTTTTCTCTTCCCACGCTGCTCTACCACAGGCCGCTGGGGGCGAGAGGAAATAAACGGTTATATTTTTCATAGTCATCGTCGTGCCTGGCTCCTTTCCTCAAAGTCTTTAATCACCTGACCCCATCCTTCGGCGCTCCCACGTCCCTGGGTGCTGCTGCAGTGTCACCGGGTGAGCAGAAACCCAAGGTCAAGTCCATGTTACAATCCTGGCATCAGCATTTATGGGTTTGGAAAGAGGGAAGACTAGCAGCTGAGCGCAAGAGAGGAAAAATGGTGTACAACCCAAATCCAAGACAGCAGCGTGCTTTGTGGAGTCCTGGGTATAGAAATCCCTTAAGACCATCTTTAAAAGAAGATACGCAAATTTTATTTAAAAGGATAACTTTAGATATTCTGTAAATTTAAAAAAAAAGAACACAGCACATCTGATACAAATGCAAGTGAGGGGGGAAATGCTAAAATTGCTTTTTTAAAAGCAGAGAGCTTGGTTTATACCCACCTCCATCCCCAAGAGACTCTTCTTTTCTAAAAAACATATTTTATTGATTTTTTACAGAGAGGAAAGGAGAGGGATAGAGAGTTAGAAACATCAATGAGAGAGAGACATCGATCAGCTGCTTCCTGCAAGCCCTCTACTGGGGATGTGCCCACAACCAAGGTACATGCCCTTGACCTAGAATGGAACCTGGGACCCTTCAGTCTGAGGGCTGACACTCTATCCACTGAGCCAAACCAGCTTCGGCTCAGTGAACTGTTTTTGACAGATAAACTCCAAAATGTCTGAGTGGCTGTCTCATGGTAACGGGAGTACACATTACCTTTTTATCATCTTTATGCGTTCCTATGTTCCAACTTAGCGGACATAGACAAGTATTATATTATTAATCAGAAAAATTCAAATGTCAACATTATAACAAAACAAAAACCCAAGTTTTCACTGGGTTCACCCAAACCCAAGATCAGACTTTAGCTCTGCCTATCATGTGATCTTGGGAAGGTTATTTGACCTCTGTGAATCTGTTGACTTCAACTCGCAAGATGCTCGTAATCCAGCAAATGCATGTGGACCGAAAGAATTCTCATTCGTGTTCTTAGGATGAACGTGTGGCTCTCCACAGCTGGAAGGTTTTCCCTGAGTCCACCCGGTGCTGTCACCTTATCCATGGCTTCATGGAGACACTCGTGGCTCATACCTCCGACACCCTTCCATGGACATGTAAGGATTGAACATAATAATACAGTGGTACCTCGAGATACGAGTTTAATTCGTTCCGTAACCTTGAGGCGTGGGAAACTATGAGACGCTCAAGTCGAGGTAAACTGGTGGGTCGTGTGCAGCCGGCCGATCCGAACGATTACTCGTATCTCAAATGTTGCTCGTATTTCAAAGCAAAAATCGCTCGCTCGATGGCTCATATCTCAAAAATATCTTATGTTAGGGCACTCGTATCTCGAGGTACCGCTGTAGTAAGAAAATCCTGGTATGGATTTTACCCTGATAGTCTGCATATGTCATAATGATTTCCAGGAGTAGCAATGGTAATGAGGAGGAGGAGGGACAATTCCTGAAGCCTTACTCCACGCCGGGGTCTGGATTGTGCAGACATGCGCACTGATCCACACTGTCTTCACCGCGACCCGTGAGCTAACTCTCTTCTTACAGGCGAGTATCTAGCCCAGCATCGCGGAGCTGGACACGGGCAGGCCGGTCTCTAACCCCACGTGTGTGCAGCTTCCAAGAGCAGCCTTCTCACCAGCTTTCCTCCGGAGAAAGAGAGAGTGCCGGCCCAAGACACGCTTTCTGCTTCCTTTTGACTCGCAATCTCGTTCTTGGACGTCAAGCGTGTTAAACACTGCCAGGTGCCATCCTTCCCCTGAGTCGTGACAAGAACAAGCTGAGTCTCTACCAGCAAGTCTGTTCGTGGAGCTGGAGAAATTGGCCGCGTTGACGCGTTTCCTGTGAGCGTTGACATACCCACTCCCAGACGCCTGGGTCACAATGAAAACGGTTGCAGCCTTGGAGTTCTGTCTCCACAGACTCTGAAGCAACGGAAACAGACCAACCTGAATCGACTGGAAAATAGACAAAGTGGTACCTCGAGATACGAGTTTAATTCGTTCCGTAACCTTGAAGGCGTGGGAAACTATGAGACGCTCGAGTCGCGGTAAACTGGTGGGTCGTGTGCAGCCGGCCGATCCGCAAGATGACTCCTATCTCAACTGTTGCTCGTATTTCAAAGCAAAAATCGCTCACTAGACAGCTCGTATCTCAAAAATCTCGTATGTTAGGGCACTCATATCTCGAGGTGCCACTGTAATTCTTCTTCTCCACTCTTCCCCCCTGTAACCCTGCTCGGCCCAAATGGAGACGGTCTCCATACCATAGTGTTGTAGTGTCCTTGATAATGGTGATACAACTCCCTGAAGATGCTGCCTTCTCTTCCATCTGATGAAATGACATCTTTAAAAGGCCAGTGAAGGAACTGAGGGAACATGGGACAGACCCTGTTGCTTTATGAAGTCTAGAAACAAATGTTGGGGGGGACTTTCCCAGTGGGTTGGCTTTTTAAGGAGGGCGGGTCTTCATTTTTAACTGGAGAAATGATGCACCTGGTTGTGTCTTCTGCCCTTGGAGATCGTTAAGGCCCAGAGAAAATGCATTTTTGCCATTTTTGCCAATGCTATCAGGAGGCGATGAAGTGCAAGTGGAAGCCAGTTGAACTTGACGATTTGTTTTTTCAAAAAGAAAGCAGCTGGAGGAAACATGGAGTCTGCTTATCATCAACCAGTCCCGTGAGATAAGGGATGTCCCAGTGCATGACGTAGCCTTACAACATAAGGCTGCCACTTTGAATGATAAAGAACTAGCATAATGCCGAAACCGGTGTGGCTCAGTGAATGGAGCGTCGGCCTGGGGACCGAAAGGTCCCAGGTTCGATTCCGGTCAAGGGCATGGACCTTGGTTGCAGGCACATCCCCAGTAGGGGGCGTGCAGGAGGCAGCTGATCAATGTCTCTCTCTCATGGATATTTCTAGCTCTCTGTCCCTCTCCCTTCCTCTCTGTAAAAAATCAATAAAATATATTAAAAAAAAAGAAGAACTAGCATGAACCTTCTTCTCACTCAAGAGAAAAAATGTCCTAAAAGTGGGAATGGGCAGGGTAGAGAAACAGGCCTCCGTTTTGAATTTCACTCGTGTCTCCAAACTCAGGCCAATTCTCTGAAGGATGCAGATGCAAAAGTCCTAAAGAAAACTCCAGTCAGTCAAGTACAACAATACGTTAAAACAGAGTACATCACCATCACGCAAGATTCATCCAAGCTGCGCAAGGATGGTTCAGCATATACCAATCTACCAGTGTAATCCACCACAACACAAAGGTGGGAAATCATGTGATCTTTTCAGTGGATGCAAAAAAAAAAAAATGTGAGGGCATTTGATAAGATACAACTTCCATTTATGATGAAAACACTCAATGAGATGGAGGAAGAAATAAAGTATCTCCACATATCAAATGCCATGTATGACCAGCCTTCCGCCAATATCAGATTCGAAGGTAAAAAACTGACAGCTTTTCCGCTAAAATCAGGAGCAAGATAAGGATGCCCTTTTTCATCGCTCTTACCCAACACAGCTCTCCACGTTCTCCCCGCCGGGGCCTTCAGGCAAGAGAAGGCAATAAAAGGCATCCAACCCGGGAGTGAAAAAGCACAAGTGTCACTCTTTGCCGATGACACGGTTCTAAATATAGAAGACTCTAAAGACCCCACCAAAAAGCTATCAGAAACAATAAACAAATACAGTGGAGTTGCAGGATATAAGATCATGTAAAAAAAAAAATCCACTGCTTTTCTATATACTAACAACAAAAACATAGCTTCAAAAAAGGTGTGTGTGGGAACCTCTTTCCATGTCCCTAGTGGTTCAGGGTTCCCGGGTCAGGGTTCGGGTTCTGAAGGAGGCCGCACGCAAACGAAATGAGAGACTAGAAAACATTAATTTGGCGATATTGGGGGGCCAGGCGGGAGCCTTCATCTAGTGGAAAGGACTGCCAGTTTCCTTTGGCCTTCCCTTCCCTTTTATTCAGGTTTGGGGTCCACCCTTTGCCCTGAAGCAGGCAATTCCAGTAACAAGTAGATTATCTTATCAGTCAGGATTGACAGGATTATTTGATGGGGAAGTTCATTGTCTTAATTAGAGAGGGGGTGGCTGGTTTTGACCTTTCAGAGCTTCAAGATTGACCAGCCTTCTAGCCTCCTGTTTTCATCCATTTAGTGAGAACAATGTTTTGGTTTCCAACAGTGAGCCAGTTTGGCCCAGTGGATATAGCGTTCACATGCGGACTAAAGGGTCCCAGGTTTGATTCCAGTTAAAGGCATGTACCTTGGTTGCGGGCTCATCCCCAGTAGGGGGTGTGCAGGAGGCAGCTGATCGATGTTTCTCTCTCATCGATGTTTCTAACTCTCTATCCCTCTTCCTTCCTCTCTGTAAAAATTCAATAAAATATTTTAAAAAAAAGATATATTATGGAATATTACTCAGCCCCAAGAAAAGATGAAATACTGCCATTTATGACAACATGGATAGACCTTGAGAATATCACCCTAAACAAAGTAAGTCAGACAGAAAAAGCTCAGAACCACATGATTTCAATCATATCTAATCATATGTGGGGTATAAAACAGGAACTCACAGACAGGGACAACAGTGTGGTGGTTACCGGAAGGAAGAAGGTGTGTGTCGGGGGGCGGGGAGGGAGGACAGTAAAGAATACAGGGGGCCAAACACATGGTGATGGAAGATGATGTGACTTCGGGTCAGCATCTGAGTCCCGTCTTTTTATTTGTGGGTTTTCTCACCAGGAATCTACAGATCGCGTTTCATAGAAATGTACACTTAAAATGTATACGATCCTGTTAACTAATGTCACCCCGACTCATTTAATTAAAAACGGGCTCTTCTTCTCCTCCTTTGATCCCGTGGATGTGACTCTAATGAGATTTCATCAGAGCCACTTCATTCTGGCGTTACCTCTGCCAGAGAGACACAGCGTCTCGCACCCGCCCGGCTGCGACGCAGACAGTGAAACGTCCTAATAGATTGCCAGTTGCCTTGACACAGGAGCCGGAGAAAATGTCGCTTACCCCCGCACCTTGTTCCCAATCTGTCTCCCGCGCTGCAGCTGTCAAACTTGGCCCCTAAAACGCCCTTGATGAAAGGAGTGAGCCGGGGGAAGAGTAATCGTCTGCCAAGTTAGGTGGCTATAATCTTCAATATTGGTAATTACGCTTCAGATACTGGGAGCTTTGTTGTTGACGCTCGGAAAATAAAACCCTGGTTCATCTAAACAGAAGATGACTCAGATCTGGCAGGACTCGGGAAGCTAAGGATGCTCTGAAGTGTCTCCTGCCGCTCCATTACCTTCCTCTCTGACGTGGCCACATCTCCTGAGACAGTGTTCGCATCGGGTCATCTGAGGAAACCTTAGCCAACCACCTAGAAGCTCGCTTTTCTGAGGAATAACATTCTGTCTGCATCTAGATTCTACTGGATGTTGTAAATCAGAGCCCTCTCCCACTCCAGGCCAACAGCTCTGAGGTTTCAAAAAAAAAAAAAAAGCTCACCTGTTTGGTTATAGTCCAAAAAACAGCCTTAAGAAATAGCCCAACTTCAGAGATTTTATCTCTGTTTGCATCACAATCATGGTCAAAGCCTTTTTATTTTATTTATTTTTTTTAATATACAGTATTTTATTGATTTTTTTACAGAGAGGAAGGGAGAGGGATAGAGAGTTAGAAACATCGATGAGAGAGAGACATCGATCAGCCGCCTCCTGCATGCCCCACAGTGGAGATGTGCCCTCAAACAAGGTACATGCCCCCAAACGGAATTGACCCCGGGACCTTTCACGCTCTATCCACTAAGCCAAACCAGTCTCGGCGGTCAAAGCCTTTTTAGATGATATCCATTTCAAAGAAGAAGGGAGAAGGAGAGAGAGACATCAATGATGAGAGAGAATCATTGATGAGAGAATCATTGATCCCCTGCCTTCTGCACACCCCACACTGGGGATCAAGCCTACAACCCAGGCATGTACCCTCACCAGGAATCGAACCCTGATCTACCTGCTCATAGGCGGATGCTCAACCACTGAACCCTGCCACTGGGCTCAAGCCTCTTTACCACGAGGGGGTGGAGTTCTTATAACAGACGGATTGTTTCTCACTCTCAGGATGCCACCGACGCCAGAGTTCAGAATATTTACAGAGCAAATCGGTGATCCCGGCCAAACGTGTCTCCTGCTGGCCAGCCTCTGAGTCCTGCCTTCTTTTAATTGATGGGTTTTCTCATAAATAATAGGGTGACTTAGTTCAAATTCCCATCCTGCATCAGTCAGTGGTGCATCGTTTAATTCCTTCCCCAGTCAACAATGTCAATGCTCACAGGACAGTCTTCATCCTAGCATGTCTTCTCTTTGTCTGATTTGTACTTGACCTCCGGCTGAGGCAGCAGCATTCAAATAAACCACAGAGGTAGCGGCGTTTCCCAAATAGAGCTCAGCACCTTGACTTTCCTGCCACCCTGAGCCCCAATGAATTCACCTTCATAAACCCATCTGTCAAACACTGGAGGCCAAAGACAAGGTTTCCCACGTTTAACCACTCCCCCCTCACCCCCTCACCCCCCAGCCCAAACCGGTCAACCCAATACAGAGAGCTACCTCCGGACAAAAATTAAACTGTGCTTCTGTTTTCAAAAACGTCTCCTACAGGAAGTTCTCTTTATAGTTTCAACATCGCTCTTCCAGAACCTCCTCCGCCTGCTATTTCAAAAATGATCTTGAAACTCCATCTCCGTCACCCACACTTTTTTTTCAGGAAACCCTCATTCCACACTGCACTCTCCGTGCGTTCCCCAGAATAAATGTGGGAGAGATAGGCTGAAGTCCCCCGCTGAGAACGTCATTTCAGAAATCAATCCCCCCAGAAAGCCATGCTTCTGATACAGTCACAGCTGTGGCCACGTCGTCCTTCGGCGCGGACAACATGTGAGTGGTGATGTATATCTTGCTGCACAAACTGTGTTTTCTGAGAGAGGGCTCCTAGGCCTTGGGTGCCCAGCCAACGGAGAGAGAGAGGAGGGCCTCTCAGTTGGCATCCTGTTGCTTCATTTGCCCACAATGCCACCTCGGCCCAAGGGAGTAGGAGAGAAACATCCAGATTAGTGTCTGGAAGCATGAGATTGTATTAGTATTAGCGCTCACAATAGTACAGATAGTGATATGTGGGAAACTTGTTGTGCTTGACAGCCGTTTTGTAGTAAGCTCCAGCAACGTTAGCACTAACCTCGGGCTAGGTTTCTATGACCCCAAACCCTATCTCTTTCCCGTAAGCCAGGTGTTTTGCCTTAAGGGCTAGGCCAGGTGTTTCATCTTAAGGGCTAGACCTCATTCCTCCTTCTCCCTATAAATACCCCGAACTCCTGTTGAATAAATGAGACTTGATCAGAATTTTGTCTTGTCTCCATTCCTTGTGTCGCTTGTCCCTTTCATCCCCACTCCCCCTCTAGGGTCCTCGTTGACTTAACCCGCGGGTCGGGACAGTGATCATGGTTCTTACTTATTGGGTACTGACCCTAAGCCAAACTTCACGTCAATGCTCTACACACATTGTGCATAAGCTTAATAACTGAATATTTAGGGAAATAGTAATCTTCATACTGAGACTCTCACACTTTTCAGTGTTCCAAAGGAGACATAATAGCCTAGGCATATTTCTTCCTAAGCTAGCAGGAGAGACCATACCTAATGACACAGCTCCCAGCACTCCGGAAGAGGGAAAACGGAAGAGTGTTTGGAGGAATAAGACCTGGTTACTTCTGATGGGGCAAAGAGAGCTAAATGGCAATCAAAGGGGGAGAAAAAGATTAAAAAGAGAACATTTCAAGAATAAATCTTCAGTCGAAACCGGTGTGGCTCAGTGGATAGAGCGTCAGTCTGTGGACTGAAAGGTCCCAGATTCAATTCTGGTCAGAGGAATGAACCTTGGTTGCGGGCACGTCCCCAATAGGGAGTGTGCAGAAGATAGCTGATTGATGTTTCTCTTTCATCAATGTTTCTAGCTCTCTAGCTCTCTCCCTTCCTCGCTGTAAGAAAATCAATAAATATATTTAAAATATAAATAAATAAATACAAACTAAAAAAATAAAAATAAAATATACATATATACCTTATCTATTAAACAATGTATATAAATAATGCATATATACATATATACATATATAAATATGTATGTATACATATGTGCATATACAAATGTATAATTATTATTGCTGCATTTCATTGACTTTGGTACCACTGTGAACAAACTCAATTTGTAGAACACAGAGAAAATATGAAAATGTTACAAATAAATAAATAAATAAATAAATTATATATATACATATATGTATGTATGTATGTATGTATGTATATATGTTTGTGTGTATATATATCAAATAAAACGCTAGGGTCTCTGCCTCATCCACTTACAATGCAAGACATGCAATGAGAACGGCCACAGAGGTCCGCTGGGAGTGGTACCGGAAGGAAGGAAGGCAGAAACGTTTCCTGAGTCCCGGTAATTGATTTAGTCACTTATCTAATCTACACTTTTCCCCACCGGGAGATTTCAAGCTTATTTTCTCATATCCCTCGCTGAGCAGATATGAAGAATAGGATTGTAGTGATTCAACAATTACCTATAGAATCAGCACCTAGATTTGTCTTCTTCGGGAAAAATTACTTTAATAATAACATCAATGTCTTTCCGCTCCCTAATCGCCCTCCCTGCACTGGTCCGGACCGGGCATGGAAACGGGGGATATCTATCAATTTGTCAAAACAGAGATATTGTTCAAAGCGCAGGCTTTGCAATCTGGGCCTGAACTTAATTCCTAGTGCCCCGGGTATACTGACAGGCCAATAAAAACCCTCTTCGGAGGACGGTGACAGATGTTCCACCTTGAATGATTTCAACAATTAATTTGTCAGACTACCCTGTCCAGCTAAGCTAACTAGACACGTGTTGGGATACGAAAGCCTGAAGCGGGAGGAGGGGCGGAGAGAATCAATCAGTTCTAAATCAGCCTTAAAAACACTGGCCGGGAGCTCTCACCACAAAGAACCAAATGAAAATGCCAGGGACATGCGGGCATGGCCCTGGACAGTGTGGCTCAGCTGGTTGTGCTGTCCCATGTACCCAGAGGTCCCTGGTTTGATTCGCAGTCAGGCACTTGCCTAGATGGTGGGCTTGATCCCCATTAGGGGGCGTGCAGGAGGCAGCTGATTGATGGTTCTCACTGATGTTTCTCTCTGTCCCTCTCCCTTCCTCTCTCTCTCTCTCTAAAAATCAATAAAAACATAAAAAAAGAAAGAAAATTCTGGGCTCTTATAACAGAATTTTAAAACTCAATGTATACAACTAAAGGCAGCATAAAATATGAAGAGGAAGAGGTGTAGGAAGGAATGAAGAGCAAGGCGGTATGTAAGTGGAGGCTCTAAATCAGTGGTTCTCAACCTTCCTAAGGCAGAGATCCTTGCATACAGTTCCTCCTGTGGTGGTGACCCCCAACCATGACATGTTGCTACTGTGATGCATCGTGATGTAAATATCTGCATTTTCTGATGGTCTTAGGCGACCCCTGTGAAAGGGTCGTTCGACCCCCAGAGGTGTCGAGACCCACAGGTTGAGAACCGCTGCTCTAAATGAACAGCAAATGAACAAAATAATAATAAGACTCTTGTTTTGAAACATATACTGCTAATATAAATTTACCTATTACGATTTATTGTTTTAGCCACTGATCATTTATACTTAACCTTCATTTGCATATGTACGTGTAGATGGAAGTGTTAGAAAATGTAAGAAATCAATGGTGCGTAATTTAACGTAATGAGTTAAAATGTTCTAATGACCTTGTAATGTCCAGGGAAAGTCAAAGTGCCCGTTGTAATTTCTAGAGTGAACACACACACACCACACCACAAGGTGGAGATTGTTAAGTAGAGAAGAGAAAGGCAAAGTCATCACCTCGGCTAACGGGAAAGACCAGCCAGAGCTGGTTCTCCGAATGCGAAGGAGACATCGGAGGAAGGGCGGGTCCTACTATCATTTCTCCTTTAAGAGAAGCTGGGAGAGAGACTGCAGGAAGCTGATGGGGGCCATGGACGCTGAAGGACAATAAAGAAGCAAAATCGGCCAAGCAGAATTCAGGGAAACGGGAGAGCTTTCAAGGTGGGGAGACGCGGGGAGGGTCAGGCAGCGCGATCGATGAGCTGAACGTGCATCTTCCATCAGAGGCGTCAGAGTGACAAATGGGGAGACGGGAGGAGAAGGATCTCATTTCGAGGTGAGGGTAATTACCCGAGAAAGCAGCGTCAGAGAGAGTGGGGTGACCTTCTCCCGGAAGGGGACGGCGGACGGGGAAGGCTGGCCTGGAGGACCGCTCCTGTGTGTTCCCGGTTCTTCCGTGTGATGACTCTGGACGCATAAACCTTAGATGACTCTGCGCTCGCGTATAATTTCATAGAGCGCGCAAATACAGCTAGTTCAACTTATGTTTATAGCTGATGAAAGTTATAGTGCTAGAATAGTGTATCTTTTACAGTAAGTGGAACTTCATATAGTTTCTATATAAGAACTCTATCTTATATATTCATGTTTGCATGTGCATCCTGGGAGATTAAACTGTAACCGTCCTTATAAACCAACTGTATTTTCACTGACTTTTAACAAGGTTGCTAAAATCCAGGTCGCAGTTTTAAGCCTCGAGTCAGACCGGTTAGGTTTTAACTCCCTTTCCTGATACAGCCTCGCGACGAGGCACAGGCAAATTCGTTCAACCTCTCCCACCGTCTCTGCTCTCCTCTCTCGAGGAAGAAAAATTACAGCTACTGTCAGAAGCACTGTGATAATTGGAGATAATATATTTTAAGTGCTTAGCCAGGGCTGGACATAAAAAGTACTCAATAAATAAAAATAATCACTTTAATTCAGCACTCCACTCTGCCTTCATTTCGCAAACCTCTTCGGAAACCTAATGTGCATCAGATTCTCTCTGGCCGTGGCCAGGTGGCTCAGCTGGTTGGAGTGTCGTCCAGTCCACCTCCGGTTGTGGGTTCAATCCCCCATTGAGGCGCACAGAAGGCAACTGATTGATGTTTCTCTCTCACTCTCCCTCCCCCTTTCCTCTCTCTCAAACTCAATAAAAACATATCCTTGCGTGAGGATTTTTTTTTTTAATTCTCCAAAGACTGCACCCAACAGGCGGACGGAGTGGTGGCGGGAAGTAAGCAGAGGATGCTGTGGGCACATGATTCTCAGGGCAGGTGCACTGAGCCATGGACATGTGAACTGAAACAACCTGAGATAAAGAAAGGAAATTCCAGGAGAAACAGCATGAGCAAACGGCATAAATATAAAATAACATGAATATTTATGTCTTCGATAATAAGGACTCTTATTACCCTAGAAAAACTCAGTCCAGTCTGGGAATGTAAACTGCATATTTAGTATAAAACCTGCAAGAAAATCACTGCACGTGGACAATCATAGGCATGCAACGGGAACATTTTTGGTGAATAAAAGAATGAAATTTTGTACCCAGTGCAATGAATGAGTCTGAGGGTCTTTTCCTTTTCTTTTTTCCTTTTTTTTAAAGAAAAACTTTTATTAATTTTTTATAGAGAGGGATTTGTCCAAGTCGGCCAACAGCCAGTGAAGCAGTTTAAGCCGGACAATGACTGGAATTGACAATAGAAGACCGGCTGAGCATATGAGTTGAAACTAATTCTCTGAAGACATCAGAGGAAGTGAGACATCAGAGCATTTACTCTGCATAGAAAAAGACCCCCAGCCCTAACTGGTGGGGCTCAGGGGATAGAGCGTCGACCTGCAGACCGAAAGGTCCCAGGTTCGATTCCGGTCAAGGGCATGTACCTTGGTTGCAGGCACATCCCCATTGGGAGGTGTGCAAGAGGCAGCTGATCCATGTTTCTCTCTCATCGATGTTTCTAACTCTCTCTCTCTCCCTTCCTCTCTGTAAAAAAATTAATAAAAATTAAAAAGAAAAGAAAAGAAAACCCAGACTCATTGATTGCTGTTGGTACAAAATTTCATTCTCTCATTCACCAAAAATGTTGCCGTTGCATGCCTATGATTGTCCACGTGCAGTGATTTTCTTACACGCTATATACTAAGTATACAGTTTACACCCCCAGACTGGACTGAGTTTTTCTAGGGTAGGAACTAGGTCCTGTCTTATCACAGTTATCCCTAAACCCATGTTTATTCACTTCATTCTCCACGCCTTCGTAAGCTTTACAATGCTGTTTCTTATCTCGTGTTTGAATCACAGCTGCTCCTAAAATTTTAATCCCGGTCATTTCTCAGGGTCTCTATAGCTCACACTTTAACAGTACACCCCACGTTTCTTCTAATAACTTTATGGGGGAGATATGTATGCATGTAACACAATTAAAAAAATAAATAAATAAATAAATAAAATAAAGTACAGTCCAGCCCTAAAATAATAATAATGATAACTTTATGTCAGTAACGCCTCCTGGGCAACTCCATGGACCTCAGGTCACCATGACCCAAATCACGTGAGAATCAGAGAAACCTTGGAGAAGCTGAAGGTGTGAACCTTCACGTTCCCAAGTCACCACTGACGAACAAGCCCTGGGACAGAAATGGGGGGAACAATCGTGGTATCACTGCCCTGGCAATTTGGGGAGCAGCTTTGACTACCCTCGTATTGGGGATGAGATGACACCCCCTTTTCCTGAAACCAGGCAGAGAAGTGACTTTGGTCTGGAGGAGATTCTGATCCCATTCTAGGTCTACCTCTCCTACAGAGACTTAACTCGCAGATCCAGCCAAAGAGACAACAGTCCTCCGAGGTGATTAATTTTGAGAGGAATGACAGGGAGACGTGAGAAATGCATCCTTGGAAAAGTTTCATCCCAGAAGGAACCTCTTCCCCCAAAGGTTGAATTCATTGGGAAGAGAAGGCCACAGGGAGAGTCACCTCAGCACATGCACTTGCTCACAGAAACACTAGCCACGCGTGTAATGCCATGTGGGGCGTCTCTGTCTGGCCCCGGCCCCATACGGATGGGAAAACGGTCTTTAGATGCTTCCTGCCTTCATCCCGAGGTGCCCGTCGGCCTCACATGCCGTCCCTGGTGATACATCATTGGCAATGCTTGCACCTCCCGGTTTTCAGGGCCAGTAACCAAATGTGAAATACAGTGGCACCTCGAGATACGAGTGCCCTAACATACGAGATTTTTGAGATACGAGCCATCGAGCGAGCGATTTTTGCTTTGAAATACGAGCAGCATTTGAGATAGGAGTCATCGCGCGGATCGGCCAGCTGCACACGACCCACCAGTTTACCACGACTCGAGCGTCTCATCGTTTCCCACGCCTCAAGGTGACGGAACGAATTAAACTCGTATCTCGAGGTACCACTGTATTATTCATGGCCCATTGGGGGAAAAGAATGTGTCTGAGAGGCATTTATCTTGTCATTTATTATCTAAGCTTCTCACAAGTAATTAAACAGAGCAGAAGGGTCTTTGGAGGAAGGACTATTTTTCACCAGAGACGGTCAAAGGTTCAGAAAGGGAACTCCTCAGAAAACAAGGGAGACGTTTTTAAGTGAAAACTTCAGCACACCACACGGGATGAAGTGGATCCGGGGAGGGAAAGCAGGGCTCCGGACGCAGCAGCCGTGACCTGTCCTGTCTCCTGGTTACAGTAAACGCTAATGAGAGGCGTTGGCGCTGCCTCTCTGTGTTTGAGTTCCGGCTGCCGGTCTCAGGGTCACCTGGGGAGAGGAGTGAACTCCAGGCTTTTGCCAAAGAAAGCACAGGCGGTGCTTCTAAAAGCCGACAACTTGGTTCGTTAGTAAGAAATCCAATTAGCCACATGGAGAAACAGCCAGAAACCCATCCCCAGACTGGCCCTTCCTTCTCGCCAATAGTTAGCAGCACAAGCCCCCGGAGTCTGCCCACAGGTGCTGGCTGCCAGTGTCTCCCTGCTCCCCGCAAGGTCAAGTTCTAGGTCTTTGCCAGCCTGTTTCCATCATCACTACCCACAGCGCTTAAACTTTGTCCAACATGCGCCTGGGCTTTGCTGCTGGACAAAAGTCACCACAGTGTACATTTCCGCACAAACAGCACATTCTCCTCAAATGTAAGTCCACAGCGCCGGGGCCACTGCCGGCGTCCAGGATAAAGGGAGAGGCGTGAGAAAGCAGGAGAATGGATATAAAGGGAGAAGAATTTCCCCAGCTCCTCGGTAATTCACCTAATAGATCAAAACACCGCCATGGCCGAAACGGGTGTGGCTCAGTGGATAGAGCATCGCCCTGCGGACTGAAGGGTCCCAAGTTTGATGCCGGTCAAGGGCATGGACCTTGGTGGCGGGCACATCCCCAGTAGGAGGTGTGCAGGAGGCAGCTGGTCGATGTCTCTCTCTCATTGATGTTTCTAACTCTTTATCTCTCACCCTTCCTCTCTGTAAAAAATCAATAAAATATATATTTAAAGGAGAAGAAGAAGGAGGAGGAGGAGGAGGAGGGGTAGGGGGAGAAGGAGGAGGAGGAGAAAGAGGAGAAGGAGAAGAAGAAGATTTGGCACCATAGTCCCTGCATTTGCCCCTGCTCATTTTTTTTTTACCACCCAGTATTTTTTCCTAGTAGAGGTGATTTTCATACTGTGCCCGTTTACATAGGAACCTTTTTTTTTTAATATATTTTATTGATTTTTCACAGAGAGGATGGAAGAGGGACAGAGAGCTAGAAACATCAATGAGAGAGAAACATCGACCAGCTGCCTCCTGCGCGCCCCCCACTGGGGATGTGCCTGCAACCAAGGTACATGCCCTTGACCGGAATCGAACCTGGGACATTTCAGTCCGCAGGCTGACGCTCTATCCATTGAGCCAAACTGGTTCTGGCACATAGGAACCTTTTAATAACCCTTGGAAGTACATTGCTTAAGAGGCTGAAGTTACATGAGGCCGATGGCTTTTGAGCGATTTTGACGGAAACCTAATGTGAGAAAAACAAACGCTGGCTGCAACCCAGGAAACAGGTTCGGCAGCCGCGGTCCCTAGAGCCACACTCCCTGTCCTACGTTCACACGCTCTGACTCACATCATTTCTCTTTTCAAACGAACCCAGCTGTGGCGAGCGGCACGGCCCTGGCATCCTCAGCCCCAGACACCTTATGTGCCGCCGGCTCAGCCAGGTGCGGGGACCCTGCGTGGGGCGGTGAAGGATGGAGCAGACAGACAGACAGAGAGTGACGCTGTTGTCTGGATGGGACCTGTCCTCCCTGGTGGAGAGCCAGCGACAACGCCGTGGACGGCCAGCCGCGTCTTTACTTCACAGCCGATGCCACGAGGCAGAGGAGGGCGGCCAGGATGCTGACAGCCTCTCGTGGGTTTCCATCCGCTCAGCCACACGCACCTGAACTCGGTCAGCCCCGTCCCTCAGGCAGGGGGCCACGTGTTGCGACACAGGGTCACGCTGACGCCACAGCTGTGGGCGATCAGGTGCGGGAGGCTCTGCCCTCCAGGCTGGGCTGGCACGTAGCCAGGAGCGGACCGAGCTCTCCATCAGTCCGAGGCCTGAACCTGCGCACACACTGTGGCCGCTCGCCACCCCCCCCCCC
>PVJN01013278.1:0-49140 GCA_004026805.1 Lasiurus borealis | reverse complement strand
ATAGAGACATTACAGGTGGTGGACAGAGACATTACAGGTGGTGGATAGAGACATTACAGTTGGTGGGCAGAGACATTACAGGTGGTGTCCAGAGACATTACAGTTGGTGGGCAGAGACATTATAGGTGGTGGACAGAGACATTACAGGAAGGTGGTGGAAGCATGACAGGCAGGTGGTGGAAGCATGGCAGACAGATGTTGGATGCATGGCAGGGGCATGCTACATACACACAGATGTGTCGGCAGAAGTTGCAAGGTGGTGAGAGAATCCACCAAAAGCTGTTCAGTTAGGCCTGCTCTGAAACTCATTCCAGCTATCTCTTGTGATGTCAGGAAGAAAAATGGGGTGAAAGCATGTGATCACCGGTGTGGTGATATGGACAGAAGGAGGCAGTAAAGGTTCATCTATTGTCCGTGTGGATCAAGTGCAGAACTCTAGGCTTCCAAGAGACTCAGGAAAACAGGACAAAGTGTCATCTCAGGTGCTATGATCTGAATGCCTGTGACCTCCAAAAATCCTATTCTGAAAACCTAATTCCCAAGGTGATGATATTAGGGTGTGTGGAATTGGGGTGACTAGGTCCCAAGGGTGGGGCCTCCATGAATGGCATTAGTGCCCTTTCAAGAGGAGCCCCAGAGAATCAGCTTGATCT
Source organism: Lasiurus borealis (assembly GCA_004026805.1). NCBI lineage: Eukaryota > Metazoa > Chordata > Mammalia > Chiroptera > Vespertilionidae > Lasiurus > Lasiurus borealis. The sequence continues at coordinate 48,487 of PVJN01013278.1, read as the reverse complement.
TCCCACCCTGTGAGGGTAGGAGAAGCATCACCTAGCAGAGGGCCATCACCCAACCATGCAGGCACCCGGATGTTGAACTTCCAGCCTCTGGAACTATGACAAATAAACTTATGTTGTTTATGAGCTACACAGTGCAGTATTTTTTAATAGCAGCCCCAAAGACACTGAGGTATGCAGCAATTTACTTTTCAGGAAGAAATACACACAGGCAAGTTCCTACTGAAACAAGAGTAAAATGTCATGGCCTGGCCATCAATAACAAATGAATCACTGCATTTCGGGATCTTTGTAATCAATCAAAGGTGGGCCAGATAAAAATTGTATTGTGTATTAACCATGGAATGAATGTGCCTCATACTGTTTAACAAAACCATACTGGTCCCCAGGAGCACACTTAAAGTAAGGTAAAAACAGCATGAAGAGCAAATACATTAATTAAATGCACTGCTTAAACACTGCCATCCGCTGAACTGTTAACAGTGAGAAATTCGGGTAAGAGGCAACATAAGACTCACTGAGTTTTCTGATATATGAGCAATCATGATATATTCCCAAGAAAGTATGTAAACATTTGGGAACATCTGTACTCTAATTAAGATTCTAAAACAAATATATTTTGGGGGAAATTATAATTTTGTCTTAAAACAATCGTAATTTGAGGACATTATTTTGAATGTAAGAAAACTACATTTCCCCCTACAATATAGTTTTCCCTTCCACTGTACCAAAACAATCTTCTAAAATTATGCCTTAAATCTCTTATTTAAGTTATATTTGTAAATGTATATTATATAATCATGGATTCCACAAGAGAACACAAAGGAAGAGAAGAAACATAATTTAAACATGGGATATAACATAGTATTTAATTGGAGAGACAAACCAAACAAATGTCAAATGGAGCAAAATAATTTAAAGACCAAAAAAATAAATAAATAAATCCAGCAATGTATATAGTGAATTAGGCACCATGACGGAATGAGACTTACCATACAAATACCAAGTTGGCTCAATATATTAAAATAAATGAATAAAAATAAAACACAATGACCTCAGAAAAACCATTTGACACAATTTTATTATATTTTATGATATACACATGCAATTAAAAAGGAATATGCAGTGATCGGCCTTCTTGATTACTTTCCCTTCTGGTAAATTTTCCACATGGGTTCTTCATGTGATTCATAGGACGGCACACAATTCCAGGCTGCAGCCACAATTCCACTACATTTTTTTATTCATTATGGAATCGCCTCTATTACTAATATAGATTTTCTCCTAGCAGTTCAAAAAGCATATTTTGAAAAAAAGGTAAGATTAACCAGAGCAAGCTTGAGGTGGGACTCAGTGCTGAATATTTTATTTCTTAGGGTAATAAACTTCAAGCTCTGCCCCTCATTTATACATCAAATGAGACACACTCAGGTGATGCTCTGGCTTCTGCAGACCGCTAATGATATCCTAAAACAGCGGACTCGACGATCATAAATTAAGATCTTCCTGGACTTCTAACTGCAGCGCCCCTCGATGCCCCGGTACGTGTTCATTACCGCTTTGTTCCAAAAGAAGCAAAAGCAATTTGCTGAGGGTTGAAACATGTTAATATGCTTTTAAATTCCTGCAACTCCACGGGAAAAATAATGGGGCTAGAGAGAATGGTTGTTTGGATTTCACGGCCTAGGAGAGGAGACGGCGTTCTTTTGAAGCTTCACAAAGGAGCCGGCAGATTGGAGCCAGAGTCTATTACACTGCCAGCAGGGTATAAATGTAATATTGTGCAGAGTTTTTATCTGAGCTGCCGGGGAAGGAGTTGCTTATAGGTATCCATTATGTTTGAAACATGCTAACGTTGGGGAAAAAAATCACCAAAATATTAATTTTCAACAAAGCTGGTTTGATTTCATCCTTATTCAAGACGGCAGTGACGTGCTGACGTGCAGTTTCCTTTTTGGGCTCAGAAAAGGATCCTCAATGTGTTAGAGAAGGCGCTGTGATATAATGGGGTGGGGGAAAGTCAAGAGGACTGGGTACTAGCCTACTGTTTCTTTCGCCATTTTTTTTTTTTTAGTTATCTTTATTGTTGAAAGTATTACAGATGGCCTGATTTCTCCCCATTAACCTCCTCCTCCTTCCCCAGGTCTTCACCCCACTATTGTCTGTGTCCATGGGTTATTGATATATGCATAGAAGTTCTTTGGTCAATATCTTCCCTCCTCCTTCCTCCCTCATTCCCTCAGTCAGCTCCTAGCCTACTGTGTCTGACTTGACTTTAAACTTTGGATGGGAATTTAAATGGAGTGGACTACTTTTTCACCCTAACTCCATGGGGACAGTGGAGTAGATCCTTTGTACAGTCCCTTCCGGCACTCACACTCAGCAGGACTCAGTGTCACAAAGGGCAGATTTAACACACAATACCTCCCTCCGGGGAAGGCAATGTGAATCTGGTAAATACCAATGGGTACATCATACCTACGTCTCAGACTCTTCCAACCAGCTGCTGCTGAGGCACTAGGCCAGTGGTCGGCAAACTCACTCATCAATGGAGCCTAATATTAACAATACTATGACTGAAATTTCTTTTGAGAACCAAATTTTTTAAACTTGAAGTTCTTTTTCTAACACTGCTTCTTCAGAATAGAATCGCCCAGGCCCTGGTATTTTGTGGAAGAGCCACACTCAAGGGACCAAATTGCTGCATGTGGCTCACAAGCCACAGTTTGCCGGACCACTCCACTAGACTGCTACTTCCTGACTTTGGCTAAAAGGATGCTCCCAACTGAAAACCCAAATCAGCTTCTGTGAGATGGAATTGTGCTTCAACTGTGTAGATTTAATTTTTGTAACTGACTTCATTGATTTTAGACAGAGAGGAAGGAGAGGGAGTGTGAGAGAAACATTAATGAGAGAGAAACATCCATTGTCACCTCCCAAAAGCACCCTATTGAGGCTGGAGCAACTCAAGCATGTCAAACTCCTGGCCAATGGGCTGCACGCCTCGTTTATTTAAACACAGGGCACAGTAAATGTATTAAAGTAAGAAGTACACTCTCAAGAAGGGAGCGTGGGCAAAGAAGAATGAGATGCCACTATGGTGGCTGGATAGAGGATGTTTATGGAATGTAGGAGACTAGGGGGTGAGGAGGGACTGTCTTGGATTTGGGGGAATGTAATGTGAATTCATGATGAAGATACTAGAGGCCCAGTGCACATATTCGTGCATGGATGGGTTGTGGTCAGCCGGCTCTGTTAGGGATGGCCAGCCCCAACCCTGATGTGGAGGGCGAGAGGCCGATCAGGGATGAGGCCAGCCAGGGGGAGGGGCCAGGGGCAGTTGGCTGACTGGTCCCATCCCCTAGTCAAACTCCCAGTGGAACTCCTGGTGGAGAGGACAATTTGCCTATTAGCCTTTTATTATATAGGATTACAATGGCCCTGTCGGTCACTTGAAGGTCAACATGGTGCCGAATCTAGTTAAGACTGGTTTTTGTTTTCTTAACTTCAGGAATTGGGGAAGGGAAAGCTTGGGACCAGGTGGTCAGGAAAAGGCGATTCCCCCAATGTTCCAGCCCGGATGGAAGAGGGGAGGGTAAAGCTTGAGGCCTTTGTTCCCGATTCTAACTTTCCCGCCTCGTGGTCATTTTTATGGTGATATCTTCTTGATGTCTGCAAATGTCTGTATTTGTGTGTTTGCCCCCTGACAGGTGCTCACTTAGCTGCTGATGGCTGGTGTTAGACCTGGCGGTGCCCACTGCCCAGACCTCTCCTGTGTCTTCCTGAGGCCAGCTGGTCACATCTGGTTGTGGTTGGTCTCTTGGACATGGATACGTCTCCGCTGTTGCAGTTCTGCTCTTAGCGTCTTGTGGTAGGGTATGCCTTTTGAGACCCCTCCTCAGAGAAGTTCTGTATAAGGTCACTTGTAACGGCCCAAAGAAAGGCTGGCTTGATTTTCAAAAGAGCTGATACCAAATCTTGAACGAGACTTTCTGAGAATACATTTCACAATCGACGTAGAATAGATGCACCAGCCAAACACAATCATGATGGGAATAACCAAGGATATAGGTGCCATGACTTTAAGACATACAAAATGAATCAAGCTGTTTGGTTCGACAGAAACTGGGTGGTGGCTATAATAAAAATGATAAAGTGAAATAAAATAAGACTCATGAAACCGCAATGGTCTGCTTTTTAAGCAAATAATATTGAATCTTACTGGGTTTGTCTTCTTCCATTTGTCCTTCAGGTTGTGCACTAAATTTCCTCTTAAAGTGATTTTCATGCAAATCATAATTCATTTTATGTTTCCTTTGATTTCTATCTCCTGCATCATTTGAGCGTCTCCTTTTGTTGGTAAGGAGTTAGTTTCTAAATATAATGCTGGCTTGAAATACTCTTTTCAGATGCTAACCTTTTATTCCAGGTTTTAATGAATATAAATCCCACATGAAGTTCAGTAAATTTTTAGAACTTCTGATTGGTTAATTAAGTTGAATGATTATTTCAAATCTCCATCAGATATTCTTTTTTTGTTGAAAATGATTGCAATTAGAGGGAACACGGTGTATTTCTAGAATAGAAGATCTTAAATTTGAAACATAGATCATTTTGGAAATCATAAAACTGTCATATTTGATAAGCTTCCTAGTGTATGCCATTGTTAATGGCTGCAATATTCCAGCACTTCATTTTCAATGATAGAACAACACAGCCCTGAGAGACAACGTCCCTACATTTCCATAACTTTCATGTTTGTGATGGGTAAGAGTTAGTGATGATTTCTGTGGTGTTCTCTCTCCTTTGCACTGAAATCTTGAGTTAAAGAATCCTTTCGTACCACAGTAGGATCTGAATGGTCTGTCCACTTTCATTCATTTCCTCAGCTTTCGATTCAGCATTAGGAGGAGGGTCTCCGTGAAGGGAAAAGCCAAGTAGTGTCCACTGGGATGATGTCACTCTTCCTCCTGGAAGTGCGCCTGTCCCACCAGAAATAAAGGTGCTAGGCATTCATCTCCAGAGACATGGGCTCTCGTTATTCATTGGGGTGTGCTTGGAGATGTGTGAATTGCGGTGGCAATGGAATGAACATGCAGGAGCCAGCTTGCTACCTTTAGGGAAGAATTGGAGGTACTGACCTGATATTGGGAGCTGGTAGACAGCAGAGGAATGCAGGGCACTGAGCTGCAATCCTCGGGATCCCTGTGGTGTGCAGAGGTGAGGAGGCTGTCTAACCAATAGAGGCTGGAGCAAGGCAGCACCTGCTGGTTTTACAGGCAGAACCCCTGAGGCAAAGAGGGCAGTGGGTAATAGCTCTCGGGAAGGCGGGCACAGCTCTGTCAGGGATGGGAGAAGTGTTTCCACACCTGCCTGTTCCCACAGAGAGTGGCTGTGGTGTGTGATTCCCAAGTATGTAAGCAGAGGGAATTCGCTGGAAGGCCTGCCAGCAACGGGGTCTACCCTGTGGGGAAATACAGAGCAAGGCAAGGCTCAGAATGTAAGGTTTATGGAGTTGAATCAGGGAAAGCAGATTGATTTACTAGGATGCCCTAAGAAAATAAGAGCTCTTAGATGTCTCTTAAGTGATTATTATTTAAGACACGCTGCAAATCTCACAAACCTCATTTCTAATGCCTCTACAACAATGCAATGCACCTGAAGTACATTATCTTTAACAAAATCATCCTGCTTCTAGGAATAGATCCTGAGAAACTGGAAACACCAATCAGAAAGAACGCATGCACTCTTATGTTCAGAGCAGCACAATTTACAATAGCTAAGATCTGGAAACAGCCCAAGTGCCCATCAGCAGGTGAGCGGATAAAAAGCTGTGGCACATTTACACCATGGAATACTATGCAGCGGTAAAAAAGAAGAACCTCTTATCCTTTGAAACAGCATGAGGGACCTGGAGAGTATGATGCTAAGTGGAATAAGCCAGTCAGAGGAAGACAAATGTCCCATGATCTCAGCCATATGTGTCATCTCAGGAACAAAATAAACTGATGGACAAAATAGGCCCAGAGACACAGGCACGTGGAACAATGCGATGACCCTCAGATGGAAGATGGAGAGAGGGTGGGTGGACGAGAACAGATCACTCAGACCTTGTGTGCATATATGTATAATCCATGGACACAGACATTGGGGTGGTGAAGGTCTCTGGCAGGGTGGGGGACAGAAACAGGCTAAAAGGGGTCACTGCGAGGAAAGGGACCTCTACAGTACTTTCCACAATAAAGAGGACATTGTTAGAAGAGAGGAGGGCTATTTGTCAAAGATTTGTCTCTCTCAGCCCAGCCAACCTTCCAGTTTCCTAAGTGAAAGAGCTTAAGTGGGTGTACATGACGCTTGAGATGTCTTAATCAAACACAGTGTAGGACACAGAGAGGCACTCAGGTATTTTCTGATGAAGGGAGCAGTCTTCACCACCCATAATACACCTGTGTCAGAGGATTGTCTGAGCTGGTTCTTTTTGAGAAACAGCAGGCATAGGAGAAGCTCTGGAAACCGGAACAGAAGTTTTCTTGTTGTAAGAGATGTTGACATTTAAAGGGAAATCGCCCTTTGCAAGGGCGCCTCCTTCGCTATACCAGGAAGTAGCAGGGGCGGGGAGAGGGATGACTCAATCTCTAGGCGCTCTTACCAACTTTCCAATGGAGAAGGCAGGACCTTACCCTCCCTTACTGTGCTTTGCCTAAAATCCTTCCCTAATTGCACCCCCCCCACACACACACACACCCAACAAACAACATCTTCTTTTGTCTCCAGCTGCACGTGGTATTCAGGTGGGGCCTTGGGCCATTTCAGAGTTCCTCAGTTTCCCTGGGCATCCATCTCCCTTGTATACGGGCATTTTACATGTTATACATGTCTGTTGGTTTTCCTTTCATTAAGCTGTTTTATCACAGGGGTGTTTCAGTCAAGGACCTGCCAAGGCAGAGGGAAAACTACGTTTCCTCTTCTACACTTAATTTTAACATAGCATTTCATTTCTGTGTGTGTGTGTTTTTTTTTTTTTTTTTTGCAAACCTGAAAATAACTATTTTCCTTTCACCAAATATTGTCACGTGAGCTCCCATACTGATTCTCTCTCTCTCAAGTTCACAAAGAGTTTGTCCCGGAAAGGAAAACTCTAATTTGGGGAACGCATTCCTATGTACCATGACACACGTTGGCTTGAATTGAGAATTGCACGTGCAAATGTCTCTCCTTCCCACTAACCGTGTTTTATCACCTGAGCGTGCCAGTGGTGAGCCTCTCCCATCAGTCCTGATCCATCTCAGAGGTCTCGGTTTGAATGAAGCCACGTGGCCACACTCTTCTGCTGGCACCTCACTATTTCCATGCTCTTCCATTCCGAGGGCTCACTGGGTGATTTACATCCTCTGCTTTCCTACAGATACTTAGTGCATCGCAGCTTTTCCCTTTGTTCCTTTGAAATTTACATGAGGACATGCATGCCGTTTTCCATCTCGATTTTCATTTCTGCTCTCCTGCAGGTAACACCCCAGATTTCCTGCTAGCCCGAGACATCATGGTGGATTCCTATAGGTCTGCACGGTTCACTGATGCTCACTGTAGGCACACAGATGAAGGCAGTCCCACCGGCAGACCAAACCTGAGTCATGATTGCTGGGTCTAAGAGCAGTAGTATTGGACGGCACACTGGAATCATGTATTCACACACAGGGCTAGCAGAAAACAGCACCTGAGATGTCTGCAATACAGTCACTGCAGGCCAGAGAGTGGGAGAGCCAGCGGGCGTTGGCAGCGCACAGCTGTGGGGAGGCTGGCAGGATGCTCCCTGGCCTGTGTGGAGGCTGGAAATCTGCAAGGACACCTGGGAGGCTGCCCCCTACCCCCAGTGCCAGGGCATCCTGCTTTGGCATCACCTCTCTGCCCACCGCCCACAACCAAACCAGGAGCCATAAATGCTTCTTCCTTAGGGACGAGGTCCCTATCCTCCAACCACCCCTTCACTGTCCCCCACCCCCTCTCTACAGTCAGCAGAGATTCTTTGAAAACTTCCCTTTCTCTCCCCAAACCCAAGGTACCAAGAGACCCTTCTGCCCAAGGCACCAGAGTTCTGTCTACTCCATCCTAAAGGTGATGTAGACCTTTAAACCCTAGGCCCTGTCCTTTTTCTGACCAGTGTAAGGCTCTTTAATAAACCCCTTCCTTCCTGTAAGTTTCAGTCCTGAAGGTGCTTTGTTTAAAACTGACAGATAAATCACCTCTTCTACCAAGCTGTAATAAAATGGCCGTAATTTGTATTCTAATCACATTAAAGAATGCTCTAACACCCTTTAGGAGCAGATGACATTTTGACACCCTCCAAAATATATACTGTAAATAGGTAAATACTGATGTGACTTTGTATTGTTTAAAATCCTAAAATTGGTTCCCATGCCATAATCATTACTAATTCCAATGGCATACTCTTAAAGGTCACTGAAATTTGAGGTCAATTTTTGCTATATTTCAGTTATTTTGTCGATACTTTTTTTCCCCCCTTTCCACTTTGTTCACATTGGAGATTTATTTTGGAAATTAAATTTAGAGTATGTTAACCAAAAAATAACATCTTGTTTAATCTAAGCCTGATGTATATATTTTTTCATTTTAATTTTCAAATGTTAGACTTTACCACTCCATAGTACTTTTAGCACAATTTTTATGATTTATCTAACTCCTTGTAATATTTCACACTGTAGGGCAACAATCTACATCAGCAAATGGTCCCCTGAACTCTATCTCTGTATTTAAACATTATGAGGCATATTATAAATTTTTAAAAACACCTCTATAAAAGTATGAACTAAATTTCATTATAGAGACCAAGTTTAAAATATTGAAGAGAGACCAGCTGGTGTTGCTCAGAGGTTGAGTGTCAACCCATCAACCAGGAGGTCACGGTTGGATTCCCTGTCAGGACATATTTCCTGGTTATAGGCTTGATCCTCAGTAGGGGGTGTGCAGGAGGTAACTGATCAATGATTCTCTCTCATCCCTCTCCCTTCCTCTCTGAAATAGGTTTTGAAAAATTTAAAAGATTTAAAAATAAAAGTAAATCAAATATTAAAGATAAATCAAAACAATCTGACTGAGATTCAGTCAGGTTTTTCTCATATATTATTCATTAAAGTCCTTATAGAATTGTACTCATGACTTAATGCATAAACTATCATTTTAAATAAAGATAAGTACCAATGCGGACGTAAAAGAGTAGTTCAATGTCCCAATTTACAATGTTCTATTTATTTCTTATAATTTTCATGAATGTTTTCTAGCAAGCATCATTTTTCAAATGTCATAAATATTGGAAATTATATATTAAAAAAAAAAAACACCACTCTGAAGTCCCTCAGCTAGTATGCCATCCCAACACAATACGGTATCCATGATAATAACCTACTTTATGAAGATTAAGTGCTTTTGCAATTCAAACACAGTAAAATTGGCTTAAAGAAAAATCAAACACTAGTTTGCTGGTTCAGGATTTGAATAGTGGAATGAGAACTCTCTCTTAGACTGCTATTGTGTACTGGTCAGCTAAGAAGTAATTGCTTTTTACAAGACAAATTTGCTTTTACTTTTCGAAGGTAATGAAATGAACCTAAAACATTTCCTCCGAACTCAAAGTCACTGTCTCTGAAATGTCACCACATTCCATCCCACGGCTTCCGCAAACACGCAATGAGGAAGCTGGGCCTGGACTTGATTGACAGAATTCTATTAGAAAGCCTTCTCGCACATTCTCCTCTAATTATCTGTGTTGTAAATCAATACTGATTGGATTTATTCATATTCCTGTGATGCTAATATGGGGAAAATCAACTCATTCATATTTCTCAGAGAAATCGCAGAAATGTACGGATTTGCTGAGAGACCCTCACTAGACTCCTGACCCCTTTGCAAAATAGTATGGAACCGTGAAATGGTTCAGTGTGACCAACGCTCTTAAGACGCCCTTAACGGTAAGTGTGTGTATGGTTACATGTTTAAGGAGAAGGCAATCTATAATAATAAAAGCATCATAATATGCTGATTAGATCAAACGTCCTAGATGGCTTCCCAGATGAGGCCACCCAGGTTGAGGCCAGAGGCAGAGGTGGCAGAGGTCCTGGGCACTGTGGTGGGTGCCAAGCTCTATGCATGCATTTCATGCACCAGGCCTCTACTTTGTACATGAAATCAAAACCGGAGGTTTCTTCCCAAATGTTATATGACAGCTCACATTGATTGCATTATTGGCTTGTTAAAAGAAAATCATAACAGATAATGAGCTCATTTCAAATCTGTGTGTGCCGAGTAGGAGAGTGTCAATTAGTTTATGGGGTGTGTAGTGGAAGAATGATCTATAATGTAAATTTAGTCATAATGAGATAATGGGTAGGATTGAATGCTGCTAGATTGAAAACAAAATATAGGTCAGCAAATTGATAAAGAGGAAACGGGGGTGTGTTCTACATTTAAATATTTCTCTGGAGTGGTATCTAGGTAATTGTTCACTCAATTATTCATTTAGGTCTTATTTTTCTGAAAAGTATATGTAGGTTATGATAGTTGTACTACACAGCTTCTTTTAAAGTATTTTATTGATTTTTTTATAGAGAGGAAAGGAGAGGAATGGAGAGTTCGAAACATCGATGAGAGAGAAACATCCATCAGCTGCCTCCAGCACACCCCTTACTGGGTATGTGCCCACAACCAAGGTACATGCCCTTGACCAGAATCGAACCTGGGATTCTTGAGTCCACAGGCCAACGCTCTATCCACTGAGCCAAACCGCTTAGGGCAATGTATTATTACACAGTTTTTAAAAAATACAAACAGTGGGGGATTTTAATTCAAATGGCTTTTCAGCATAGGCTTTGGAAGTAACTTATTTACCTGTGAACAAGTTACCACATATAATAACTTAATAGCTAGTACCCAATTTCTCATGGTTCCCTACAGCCCTCCACCCTTGAACTATTTGGTCAAAGCATGACATTGGTTTCAAAGGAATCTGTGAATGGACTAGAATAATCGGTGTAATTGAAAAGACAGTAAAAACAACAACAAGAAGGAAAGCCACAGATGACCTCAGGCACTGCGACAAGTTTGTGAGTGAATGTCCCATCATTTCCCAGTCATATTTTTATCCTTACTGAATTCCTGTCACCTCAGTGTGCCCAGCTAAGCCAGGTGGAAACGCAGACATCCCTCAGCCCTCCGCTAGCCACAGGGGTCCCACATCTATAAACTGCATATTGTTTCCTCTCACCCAGGAGCCCTTTGGTATTCAGAACGCTCTACTTTATTGTTTTAACTCACCCCTGGAAATATGAATTCTTACTTATCTTTTCTTCTAGCTCCATCATGACTGAGCAAAATGTAATCCTACACACTCAAATGTCATGCTTATGATGACATAGTAGGCTGGCTATATACACTATTTATCAGTCACTGTTTTAGGTTCTAAATATATGCAGCCACAGTAGCAACATTGCATCCATATCAAAGATTATTTCCCCCTGATAACTTCTCATCATAAAAATGTCTTCGCAATGCTTCTGTGCCTAATTTGCTGTTATCTTTCTAACATCACTTTATTCCTCAATGCCTACATTTATGGGGAATTAACACCACAGTCTGAGAAGAGCTCTGATAAGACAGTTGACCTAGGAAACACACAGCATGAATATTAACTGTGAGATGGTGATATTGACCTTGCTTATGTAACCTCACTGAATCGCAGTCTGTATGTGAAATAATATAATAAGATTGGCACTACTTTCTGATCCTTTTTTAATCTAAGTTATCAGTCCTTTTTAAATATTTTATTGATTTTTCATAGAGAAGAAGGGAGAGGGATAGAGAGCTAGAAACTTCGATGAAAAAGAAATATCAACCAGCTGCCTCCTACACGTCCCCTACTGGGGATGTGCCCACAACCCAGGTGCATGCCCTTGACCGGAATCGAACCTGGGACCTTTTTAGTTTGCAGGCTGATGCTCTATCCACTGAGCTAAACCAGTTAGGGCTAAGTTATCAGTACTTTAATTTGCTATGCACTCTTACTTGACATGTCTGCGTGATTTTTTTTACATTTGGCAAAATAAGTCATTCAACTTCCTGGTATCATCTTACAAGCTACAAGCAAACACTGAAGAGCTGATGGATGTTATTGGCAAGGTCTGTGGCTATGTCTACAGGGTGGAAACAAATGAGCAGGGATCTGGTCAAACATTTGGAAGAACTGACTTAAAAACACGTTTTCAGCCTGAATGAGTTCATCCAGTTTATCTCTAAAACTTAATGACAACATTCGCTGTTCAGATAATGCCTCTTCACTGCTTATGTACAATGCACATAAACTTATAATACCACCTGCCCCAGATCTTAACGTGCCTGCAAGTGTAAGGATTTGATCTTCAACATAAGCTGAAATTTCATAGATGGAAAGTGCTTAATACTAGATTCTCCGATAAACTCGGATGCTTTTCTACGGGAGTGAATTTCTAGACAGCTCAGTCATTTTTTTTTTCAGGTCAACTGCATTATGCAGCTGCTTGATTCCCATTGATGAAAGGGGCACTCACTCAGCATGTTGAGTACCTTTCTCCAAAAGGTCATTTCGTGCTGAATATAAAAGTGTCTCCTCTAGCTGCTCAGGTGAATTGTTAGGAGGAATAACCTCTTTTAAAACACTTGATTTTCAATTTTGTTTCCAGATGAGGTCAATCAGTAGTACTGTCCAATATGTTGATCTTAATTTGGCTTCACAAGGTGATATTTAAAAAAAAACAAAGGCTGTGAGGACTACCTGGGTGGAAGAAAGCGAGAGTAAAACGTCCGTCCGGTGCTAATTGCAATCGCCAGTCATTGCACCGCGCTTTCACAGTGCAAGGGGCTCTGGGGAGATCAATGAGTCCGTGTGAAGTCCTCTGGGACAGACGGGCCTAAATCGACCCAGGAAGGAAAGGAAACATTAGCCTAAAAGACATCGCTGAGTGAAAAACCGGATTTCTCTAAGCCGGGAGCTACTTCCCACTGTCCTCCTGAGATCCCCGCTCAGTAGGAAAATTGTGTTTTGGGTCATACGTCTGTCACATTCGATTCTGACTCGAAGTCGGGACACTCAGGATTATTATTTGTTTAGGAAAGGTAAGGAGGTGGTATTCAAAAGCATAGAGTTTCCTTGGTACAACTGATGTTTAAAATGTATATGCTGACTCTTTGCTAACAGAATAAAGTGATATTAGAAATGGAAAAACCAATTATGTCCTATAAACATCTTCATAATAAAGTCTACTCAAAGTGCACGAAAAGCATGTGCCCATATGCCTTGATGAACATATTAAATACTACTGGTATATTTATTTTTTTAAAAAAATATTTTATTGATTTTTTTCTTATAGAGAGTTAGAAACATCAATGAAAGAGAAACATCAATCAGCCGCCTCCTACACGCCCCTACTGAGGATGTGCCCACAACCAATGTACATGTCCTTGATCAGAATCGAACCTGGGACTTTTTAGTCCACATGCCAACCCTCTATCAACTGAGCCAAACCAGTTTCAGTACTACTGGTGTATTTCTAAAGGTGCAGCCAGCTTTGCAATTGAGGTAGCCATTTCAATTCAAGTTCATGAAATAAAAATACAGCGTTCAGTGTTAAAACTCTGCTAACTTCGTAACGATGACTGTTATTCTTTGATTCCATGATGGAAATAAACTAACTGTACTAAATGCCATTTCTGAAAACGTTACTCCAAAGATAGAGACTCACATGGCCCTGGCCTTCAGGATGCTTCCTGAGGTACTTTACGACAGGTTAGAGTTTAAGTTAGATGAGACACCCTTTTATCCTAAAAGGCAACTTTGCAATGACAAATCCTTTATTATAAAAGATGCCTAAAGAATAAGGGCAACGGCTGAAACCAGTTTGGCTCAGTGGATAGAGCATCGGCCTGCAGACCGAAAAGGTCCCAGGTTCGATTCCGGTCAAGGGCATGTATCCTGGTTGTGGGCACATCCCCAGTAGGGGGCGTGCAGGAGGCGGCTGATCGATGTCTCTCTCATCCATGTTTCTTTTTTTAAAAATATATTTTATTGATTTTTTTACAGAGAGGGAGAGAGATAGAGAGCTAGAAACACCAATGAGAGACATCCATCAGCTGCCTCCTGCACGCCCCCCACTGGGGATGTGCCTGCAACCAAGGTACATGCCTTTGACAGGAATCGAACCTGGGACCTTTCAGTCTGCAGGCCGACAGTCTATTCACTGAGCCAAACGGGATTTGGCTCTCATTGATGTTTCTAACTCTCTATCCCTCTCCCTTCATCTCTGTATAAAATCAATAAAATAAATTTGTAAAAAAGAATAAAGTCAACGCATTGTTGACACACGCTGAAACAATTTTTATAATGCCCCCTCCCCCCCCCCCCCCCACACACACACACAGGCGTACACTGGACTAGCGGACAGTAACAGCCTGACGCTGAACTGGGCGCGGCTGCGACATGGGACAGAAGCTCTGGACGCTGGCTTCGCATGCAGCCGGGGCGCTGAAAGCCCACTGTTCTTCTTCTATGGCTGGAAGGGGCTTCGGAAACCCAGGGGTGCAATTCCACGCAAATAAAAATCCCTCATCCCTCCTGCAAAGTGTTAGAAAATTCTTTTTTCCTCCAAGATAGCATAAGGCCCCCCCAGCACCCAGTGTGGAGGGGAACATCCAAGTGTATTCAATAATAAGAGCAGTATGTTTTGACAATTAAATAGGCGCATTTACAGAAAAATAATAATGAATGATATGAATATTTTTATTGAAATTTGAATCTGCATGTAAAAAAGCTGGTGGCTAAAGAAATCTCCCCTACTAAACGGTCTCATCGATAATGTCCCCCAAACACTGGAGGGAGGAATAACCTGAAATTTCGCAGATTCTGGGGGACAGGGGAAATGTGAGAAACCTTCTTAACTCCTTCTAGGAGACCATTATGCTGGCAACAGAATTTTACAAAGATAATACAGGGAAGCAAGACAAGCCTATTGTTGTCTTCAAGGCAAGGTCACAACACGGAGTGAACTGTTACAGATCAATAGTGTGCCTTGACTAAATGGGTTTTGTTTCAGGTTCTTGACATCAGATCGTCAGACCTGTATTTCCCATGTGAACGGCTTGCTTTACCGACAGAAACCATGTTAGTAGATGCATAAAAAAGCACTGGATTAACATACATTTATATACGTGTGTATATGTACATATACACATATATATGTGCGTGTGCACACATATACGCATACATATATATGCATACACATTTACACGTACACACACACACACATATATATGCCCACGTACACACACACACACACACACACACACACACACACACACATGAAAACAACTCTTAGCAAACTGGAAAGAGCAGGGGGCATCCTTAATCTGAGTAAGAGAAGCTGCAACCACAAAATAAACAGACATGCGCTCTTACAGAAACAGCCTGTCGGTCTGTGCTGGTCTGTGTCTGTTTCCTGTGAAATTGTCACCCAAGGAGCTTCTGATGAGGCAGGTCACTGTGCCAGGCCAGGGCTGGTTTTACAATGACCAGCTGAACGCACTCCCGTGTCTTCTTTAGAAGTGTGCGCGCCAGAGGGCACCTGAGGATAAGCGACTCCATACACCCGGTGAGTTCCCAGGCAGCCGGCGGTGGCGGCATGTTTGATGCACAGCCAGAAGTAACACTCTGGCGACACATCAGAGACAATGACCCTGCACCATCGGCCCGTTGTTTTGATTTAGGGGGGTGTTGGGAGCAAAGCAAGGGGGACCTGTCGGACTCACTGCAGGGCTCCAAGATGCTGGATGTTTTCCTTGGGGTTCATTCATTATGTTGGGGTTTGTTTCTACTATTTTGGTGCTTGTTGTGTGTTTCAAAGGTCTTCGGGATTTTCTCTCTTCTCATGAGTAAAAGATATCAGAGAACAGTTTGGGACTTGCTAACTAGTGTTTACAATCTGATCCTTTATTTGGAGAGGAGAGCAGAGAGATCATATACACTGTAACCATGATTTAATATATCTAAATAATCTATTTATTTTTAAACATATATTTTATTAATTTTTTTATGGAGAGGAAGGGAGAGGGATAGTTAGAAACATCGATGGGAGAGAAACATCCATCAGCCCGCCGCCTGCACATCCCCCACTGTGGATGTGCCCGAAACCAGGGTACATGCCCCTGACCGGAATCGAAACTGGGACCTTTCAGTCTGCAGGCCGACGCTCTATCCACCGAGCCATACTGGTTTTGGCTAAATAATCTATTTCTTCAATATCCAGTCTTTTCCCCTAATTTTTCTCTACAGAGGACAATTATTTTATATTCCAATCTTATGCTCATTATTTATATTGTTCAATTTCTCCCTCTTCAGCCCCTAAAGTGTTTTATGAATATAAACAACTCTTTTCTAAAACCTGTCTATTCATACTTGCCAAGTTCACCATGTACTTTGCTAGGCAGAGAGAACAAGTTTACAGGTGTCATGTGATCTCCCCCACATGTGGAATCTAAGGAGCACAACAACCAGATGAACAAAATAGATCCAGAGGCACAGACGCACAGTACAGACCAAGGGGTCTCAAAGGGTAGGCAGGGAGGGGGAGAGTGAGAGGGAAAGATTAATAAAAGGGGAACTTATATGCATCTGTGCTCAGCCCCTGGTCGCACACAACAGGGCAGTGAAGGCTTGGGGGGAAATGTGGGGTGCACAGGGCCATTGGGGAAAATGGGGGACATCTGTAATACTTTCAGAGGTAAATTTTCAAAATGGAGTTTAAGAGTCAAATGACCCAGTAAAATGAAGTTCCATAGAGAATGTAAATATCCCCCGGAACACTGCATTTTAGCTCTTACTGAGCTCCAGTCCCTAAACACAAATTTATTTCTGAAATTATTACACATGTCCCCCATTTTCCCAATGACTCTGCACCCCAATCCCCGCCAAGCCTTCACTGCACTGTTGTGTGTGACCAGGGGCTGTGCAGAGATGCATGTAAGTTCCCCATTTAATCTTTCCCAAGCTACATGGAAGTGTGAGACTCAGCGTAATATCCCTGAGCTGCTTCTTAGGATCTCGGCAATGGAAGGAGAATGAGAGAGTCTGTTTTCTGGGGCTAATAAATTTTTATTACATTACTCACAGTCAAAAAAGTGGCTCCTTTTAAAATAAGCCTTCCTCTCCTATTTACCTGTCTTCGGTAGCTCCTTGAGGAATCAGGCACTTAACTCCCCACATTGGAATAAGTAGTGAGCGGTACTTTTATCTGAGTATGACTGCCAATATGAACCTCCATCCCTAACGCATTCTTCCCATCACCCTGTCATCCTCATCATTCACACCACAGCTGGGGCTTCATGGGCATCCTTTCCTTTCCACTCCCCCTTTTTCTCCCCTCCTCCCGCCCTCCCCATCATTCCTGAAACCGGCTCTTGTCTGGACAGTTCCTCTGACATTTTAAATGAAGAACATGCTGGAAAGTTTAGGATAGATCTTTTCTCATCACTCTACACCAACGATGGGGAACATCAGGCCCGCAAGCTGTATAAGGCCCGCAAACCATTTGGCCTGGTCCTGCCAAGGCATTGGTGAGTGCATTAATTGCATGTTTGTGTGTGTGTGTGTTTAAATATATTTTATTGATTTTTTACAGAGAGGAAGGGAGAGGAATGGAGAGCTAGAAACATCAATGAGAGAGAGACATCGATCAGCTGCCTTTTGCACACCCCCCCACTGGGGATGTGCCCACAACCAGGACACATGCCCTTGACCGGAATCAAACCTGGGACCTCTCAATCTGCAGAACGACGCTCTATCCACTGAGCCAAACCAGTTTCGGCAACAATCAAGGTTTTAAAAAAGACAAAGAGGAAAAGATTTCTTCTGAAGAGGACATCAGGAAAGCTTCATACAGAACGTGGTGCTGGAGTTGAGCTTTGAATAAATAAAATATTGAAAGGATGACACAGTTTTTAGGTACATAAGAAAACAACAGTGTAGCTGAAACTGGTTTGGCTCAGTGGATAAGGCATCAGCCTGTGGACTGAAAGGTCCCAGGTTCAATTCTGGTCAAGGGCATGTACCTTGGTTGTGGGCACATCCACAGTAAGGAGTGTGCAGGAGGCAGCTGATCGATTTTTCTCTCTCATGGATGTTTCTAACTCTCTATCCCTCTCCCTTCCTCTCTGTAAAACATCAATAAAATATATTTTAAAAAAGAAAACAATAGTGCAATAATATTGCATATAAAGCCAGTGAGGGAAAGCTACAAGTATACAAGCTGCAGATAAAAGGCCACCGCGAGATAGTAAATTTATTGGAAATAAAACTTACTTAGGTTTGCAAAATTTGAATACGTTTGATGGTTTCACCAGTGTATACACATATCAAATTCATTAAATTCTATCTTTTAAATACTTAGAGTTTATTTTTTATCAATTATACTTCTATATAGGCAATTTTAAGCATAAATATTATTTCACCATAAAATTTAAATATTTAAAATATATTAACTTAATGTGGGTTTATTTTGTTGCACTCCACAGTGCCTCCAAAGCAACTATCCAATTTCTTTCTTGTTTTGAAGCATATTTTTATTGATTTCTGAGAGGAAGGAAGAAGAAGGGAGGAGAGATGAAACATCAATGATGAGAGAGAATCATTGATCAGCTGCCTCCTGCACACCCCCTACTGGTAATGGAGCCCAACACCTGGGCCTGTGCTGTGACTGGGAATCAAACTATCACCTCCTGATTCAGAGGTCGACCCTCAACCACTGAGCCATGCTGGCTGTGCCAGGCCAAATACCCTCCTTTCGATAAATGAAAAGACTGACTCTTTTCTAGCCTCGGGCCCTGTATTTTGGTTTACAGCACTGAAGGCTCTAATATGACAATGCAGAGCATTTTTCACTGTCAGTCTTTATTAATGAATTATTTATTCCTTGCCGCCTTTTCATTCTGCATTTGCTGGGTGCGTTTGAAGCACGTACCCCCCTCACACAAGACGTTCCCCGGGGAACCTCCTGGCTGGCAGAGCGCTGATTACATCAAGGCCTCTGCCTACAGCTGACTGCCGTGTTCTGTGCGCTGCCATGTCTCGGTAAACAAAACGGGAGCGTTTATTCAGAGGCTGCAGCCGGAGATGCTCCAGCCTCCCTTCATGGATGCTTTCCTCTCTGCGGGCACATTTGTATTCCGGGAGCTGGAAGGCACCGCGCCTGAGAAATGCTCGTTCTAGGCAGGCTGTAAATGGAGATGTATCTCGTCTCCACGCGCAAGAGGTTTTTCTTACCTCGCTGGGTCCTTTTTCTCCCAGAACTCTCGCTCTCCTGAATTAAGCGGCTCCTCCAGGGACCAGTGTTCCCTTGCTCTTTACTCTGTCCCCGCACAGAGCTACTGCGAGGGGAAGTTAATTTCATGTGTGGGGATTACGATCGAGCTAGATGACACCAGGACAAGCAGCTTTTTATACCTGTTTTTTTTTTTAATCCTCATAACCATCATAGGTGGCAGTGACTTCATGAGCCCTCATTTTATAGGTATTCCAGGGCACACAGGTAGGTTTTTCTCAAGGTCACATACACATACAAGGAAGAACTTAGATTTAGAGTCTAGCTGTCCACTTGATCATGTCATATGGCCTCTTTCAATCACTCAGAAAACCATAAGTAAATATATTAGTAGCTAATACCATCTTTTACATATAACAACATACTTCAAAACTCAGATAAATTTTTTTTTTTCAGGAACTTCATGGCACAGATATAAACCACAGTCCTCCCAGTTCAGAATCTAGGAATTCACCAGTTAACATCAGCATCTGGAAGCATTTACGTAAAGAAACTGGAGAGTAGATGATTAATAATTTGTGCATGCAAATTGAGCTCTTATTGGTCAATAAGCCACATGTAAATGGCACATCCTTCACTTCATTTTTTTTTCATATGTTATTTTTTTAAATATATTTTATTGATTTTTTTACAGAGAGGAAGGGAGAGCGTTAGAAAGTCAGAAACATCGATGAGAGAGAGACATCAATCAGCCTCCTCCTGCACTCCCCCTACTGGAGTTGTGCCTGCAAGCAAGGTACATGCCCCGATCAGAATCAAACCTGGGATCTCTCAGTCTGCAGGCCGATGCTCTATCCACTGAGCCAAACCAGTCTCAGCTATTTTTTTTTTATATTCTAGATCATACCTCTAATTCTAAGACAAATCAACACTTTACGTTCGCCTTTATGGAAACCCGTTTTTCCTGAGTGGAGACTGGCTCTAGAATATGAGGAAAAAGGAGACAACCGCCCGCAAGTAATATTTTACTTGGAAACAATGACAGGCTGCGGTCGGGAGCCGTGACATTTCTCCGGCAGCAAGCTCCATTATGCGGCTTACGTGCCTCTCAAGTGAGGGAGATAGAGTGGGGCCCTCCGCACATTGCTCACTCTGGCATTCTTGGGGGTGGCTTTCCTGCCACCGATGATTTATGTGCCTAATAAAGTCACTTTCTGCTCACTGTCGTTGGGCAAAAAACATCAAGTCCTTCCAGGAAGAAGAAAACAACAAAAGGACGAAGAAGCAGCTGTGGGAGAAGGAAGAAGAAATGAGGAAGGAAAGACGGAGGAAGCCAATGGTGTTTTCCTAAAAGATCAGTATGATAGCAGCAGAGCGAGAGAGGAGAGAGAAGGATGGTGGGATGGAAACATTGATTAGAGAGAAACATCATGGATCAGCTGCTTCATGTATGTCTCCCCCCCCCCCACCACCACCACCAAGGAATTGAGCCAGCAAACCTGGCAGGTGCCCTGACCGGGAATTGAAACAGAGACCTTCCAACCACTGGGCCACACTGGCCAGACAGGCCGGTTTATTCTTGTATGCCCCTGAGGTTTTGTGGTTGGTCATTAAACAGCACCATTGTAAAATAAATAAACAAACAAACAACATCATTGTGGCCATAAGTAAGGGATGTGAGAAGAATTTAGTTGGTAAATACATTTGCATGTCATTTAGAAAAATGTGATGTAAAAACTAGACCATAAGCACACATCTAGTAATTTTATGCTCAAATGATGACTCTTTTTATACAAAATTTAAAGCCATCCAGTAGAACACAATAAATCGGAATTTATGAGTAGAGCACAGGTGACACTTACGTGCAGAAATTATCTGAAAGCCTTTTACGCATGCTTTAACTTATTCAATAGATATTTATGACCAAGCAGTAGACCTGCAAACATGTTGCCAACCTGCCTGGTAAAGCCATGGGAAGTGGATATATTTATTTCCTCATCAAAAGAACTTACCGCATTTATTCTGCAGAAGCGTCGATATGGCGCTTGTTAAAAATTGGCAATATAATAAGCAACCTTTAGAAGCAGACCAAAACGGACCGACTTCCACGCCCGAGTCCTAGGAATGTGACTTTGATGAGATGTCACATTTGGGAGGTCTCTCATGTGACAAAAAGTATTACTCATTTGACACAAAGGGGGATTCTGCAGATGGGTCTGAACTAAGTGCATGAGACCTCAGACCGGAGCTGCTTCTCTTTGGGGAGCAGAACGGGATGTTGGAGAAGGAAGTCAGGGATAACTAAGCACAGGAAGGACTTGTCAGGGGGAAGAAATAACCTTATAGGTTGGGTGTTGTCAGACATAGATGGCCAAAACTCTTGTAAAAGAAAAAGAAGGGCAGAGATTTGTTTTCAATAACATTTTTTAAAAGCAGTAAATAGCCTTGGTAGCAATAAAATAAAATAAAATAAAAAGAACTAAAGTTCTATAAATCCATGGGACGGAGGCCTTTCCCACAGGGAGTTGCCAATATTCGCTGTACCAGTGTGTCTTACTGAAGGCCTGGCCACCGAGTGGATGGGTTGGATGACAAACAGCAGAGAGGGACAGCGAGGAGCTCACAAGGCTGGTCAGTGGGGAGCTGAGGACACAGTGAATGGCTGGCTGCGCTGGAGACTGGGGAGGAAGACACATCTTCCCGAGGCGGAGTGCCCTCTCCCTCCCCCTCACCACACGCAGGAAACCAAGACGACAGGAAGGAACTCAGTTCGGAGGCACTGTCAGCTTCCTGAGGACTGGCCTGACAGGCAGCGAGAGACCCCGAGTTCAGGTAAAACTCCCAACGGATATAACTGACCCTCTCAGAGTCCTCAGGGGTCAATATATCTGTATCTATATCTATAACTATATATCTATATCTCTCTATCTCTATCTCTCTATATCTGTCTATATATCTCTATCTCTATCTCTATATCTCTATTTATATATCTATAATCTCTATATATCTACATATCTATATATCTATATCTATATATTTATAGGTATATCTATATGTGTATATCTATATCTCTGCATCTCTATCTTTATATCTATATCTCTATGTCTCTATATCTATATCTTTATATCTCTACATCTCTATATGTATATATCTCTATATCTATCTTTATATCTTTATATCTAATATATATATATATATATATATATATATAGGCATATCCATATATTGATATCTATAGGTATATCCATACATCTATATCTATAGGTATATCTACATTAGATATATATTGACTTGGAAAACTCTCAATCAAAAAGCTTGGGAGAGCCATGTGTAGGGAAAAGGCAAACAAGAGGTATACAGAATCTTACAAAGACTGAAACAAAGACCAACTAATCATCATTTCTAATTGGGTTCAGCTGGCTAGCTCCTCTGGTATTTGCTTCACATGCAATGCCGAAAAGGTAAACTTTATTAAAAGCAATATAACCCAGAACCTCTAGAATTATTTCATGACACACTAACTGGCATTAAATTACAAAAACATTAGAAACAGGCTAAGAAATATATATAATCATGCATGAAGGAAAAAAGACAGAAAATAGACTCAGCCATGCTAATGGCTATATATTAGAATTAATAAACACTTTAAATTAACTACAATTAATATGTTAAAGACAATAGTGAAAGGCACAGAAAATGCATTAAACATTAATAAAATTTACCACAGCACTAGGATCGATTCCACAAGAATAAAGAATCAGTTGACACCGTAAACGGAAAATAAAATGTGGTATCTGAAATGATGAATAGTGGGATAGTTTTCAACGGACACATCAGAACAAAACCAGAAAGTCAGCAAATAGCGCCCTCAAGATCTGGGATAAAGTCGAATAAGAGATATTTTGGACACTCTCCAAAATGTACCATAATTATAATTAAAGTCTTAGGAGGAGAGAAGAGAAATAATGGGTGAAAAGCAATATTCAAAGGAATAATGACTAGGAATTTCCTCAAAATGATGAAAGATTCATAGCATCAAGTCACCCAAGGGTACCTTCAGCTGCACATACAAAAGGAAAGTGCGCCTAGGCCTAGGCATTTCCTGGAACTGCTGCAGAGAGTAAGAGAGTAAATCAGAAAAGCCAGGCCTGGGGGAAAGGACACCCCCTCTTCAAAGCACAACCTTAAGACTGACAGCTGTCTTCTCATCACTGACGTTGGGAGCAAGGAGGCGGTGGGATGACATCTTTGTACTTACAAAGACTAGATCCTGCCATCTAGAATCCTATGACAGGCAGAGAGACCCTGTCCTTCCCAAATGGAAGTGACACGAAGATGCTTGCAGACAGAGGCTGGGGATGATGTCCACCATAGGAACATTGTTAAAAAGAACATTCTAAACTAAGGCTGTGCCAAGAAACTGATCTGAAATGTGCACCCAGGAATATCGAATGTAATTCAAATTCACCAAAAGAAGGTAAACGGATGGATGAATATAAATAAGTGTTTAATGTGCTAACTAATGATAGAAATGTCTTGTGGAGTATAAACTGCATGCGAAATAAAACACCATGATAATAATCATGCAAAAAGATTCTACTACTATATTAATTGTGTTAATTAAGAGGAATAATCAAGCAATATTTAGCATCCTGGATGAGCTAGTAAGATAAATGTACTCCAGAGAGGAGGAAATGAACCACATGTGGATATAAGGCCTTGACATGTCATATAGTAAAAACAGATAGCATTTCTGTTTTCAAACTCCATATGTGAACAGATGATAAACAGACATTCTTAAGTTTGTATGCAATGAACTCGTATTTGAAAAATTAAGTTTCAAGACAGAATGTTTTAAAACAGGAGCTAAACTACATAGTTTAAAATCATAATATTTGCATAATTTGTTGTTGCTCTGAACAGAAACATTAGACACAATCTCTTTGGGTTCCCAATGAGCCTTTATTAAAATACACATTTTAATGACTTAGAGACGCAGACTTCTAACACTGGAGTCTCCCTGCATGTGGTATTAATCAATGCATAAAATCAACTTCAAATTCCGTGTAATTAGAATTGCTTGAAGGAAATGCATTCTTAGAATTAAAGATTCTCCAATAAAAAATAATTAAACTGTTAAAATCGTTGGCATAGGGAATTAGCATTGTGAATTATTCCAACTTGGCTAATTTAATGACAGCATTTGTGGGTGACAAAAATATGAACCACTACGCACAGAATATATATATTTTTTAAAACTCCTAATTATTGTCAGTTTTGATTAGGTAGGCTAATCACAGAAAACAGTAAGATCAACCCTTTAATACAAAAATAATTCTAAAATAATGAATATTGTGCTTTCCAGAGAACTTTTTCTCTGGGAAATGTTTTAACTTCTCAATTATGTCTTTCCGTGGTTAAGTTCCCAATTATATCTTCTACCCTTAAGGTAAAATTAAGACTAATTTACAATTTAATTCAAATGACTTAACCATTATTCCTTTTTCAGCAGCTTAATTTGGAAATATTGTCTCTGTTTACTGTTACCTATCTTCAAACACATAGCACATTCTACTGACTAGTACTGTCATTTAGCTCAATGTTAAAAATATACTCTAATAACATAGTTCTTCCATTATTTGTTTTGCAGGCAAGGACCATCAGCTACAATCCTGGAATGGTTTTGATCAAATAAAGTATACAGATTCTTAGACATACTGCTTAAAAAAGTAGTTTAACATCCTATATAATGAAAGTCTAATATGCAAATCTAGGAATGGCAGAACGACTGGTCACTATGATGCACACTGACCACCAGGGAGCAGATGCTCAATGCAGGAGCTGCCCCCTGGTGGTCAGTGTGCTCCCACAGGGGGAGCGCTGCTCAGCCAGAAGACAACCTCACGGCTGGCAAGCATTGGCTGGTGAGCATCCAGGGCAGCACTAAGGATGTCCGACTGCCGGCTTAGGCCTGCTTCGGAAATACCCCAATGGCTTCCGGACTGCGAGAGAGCGCAGGCCAGGCTGAGGGACCCTCCCCACCACCTAAGTGCACCGATTTTGTGCACCAGGCCACTAGTTAATAATAAAAAGGTTTGTGGGGAAACGAGAAAACTATGGTTTATGTTTTTCATAAATACTCTGCTGGTTTGGATCAATTAGTATAGTCCTAATAGAAACTGCAAGAGAAATGTTTTAGAAATGGAGCGAGTAAAAGGTTACTACAATAATAAGCCAGCCTTTATTCTTAAATATAATTAAAGGAATGGGTAATACACAGCTTCCTGCAGCTTGGTTCTACACTGTATTTCTTGGTATACAATTCGAGAATAGCCTTAAGTCAAATAAACAAGTCGCTTGCTGAGTTCCTTAGTTTCTGGTCCCCCAGCCACGAGGTCTCCAACAATATCCTCCTGTCAAATGGTGCCTTTTTATGGGCAAGTCTACTGATGTCCTGATTAATGAACAAGCTCTTTTATTGGCATTCACCGCAGGAGACGTCATTTTAATGTTTGTCTGATCAATAGTTCCATCAACACTAAGAATTCCCACTGTTAGTCTGAATGGCTCTAACTATCGGGAATTGTCTGTTGCTTGATAAATACAGGGGTACCATTGTAAATATTAGCAAAGCAAGGAAAATAGATGTTGTGTGTTGTGTTCTGTCATATTTTACTCCTAAAGAAAAGAAAAAAAAACAAAACCACACTGGCTAGGACTGGTATGCTTTCCATAAGTTTGGGTAAAGCAGAGACTGAGCTCTGAGTGAGTTCTTATTCTCCATAAAACACAAGAAATGCTTGACATTCACAGCTACTTATTTAGACACACTCCTCCAAGTCTGTGTCTTAAAATACAGTAATGTTTTTCTTATTTTTAGTGTCTGGGGATCAGCGGGGTCTTGTAAGAAGGCAGCTTGATCCTGGCTGGTGTGGCTCAGTAGTTGAGTGTCGACCTAGGAACCAGGAGGTCATGGTTCCATTCCCAGGCAGGTCACATGGCCAGTATGGGGAGTTCAGGGAGCCCATCAATGATTCTCTTTCATCACTGATGCTTCTCTCTCTCTCCTTCTTTCTCTCTGAAATCAATAAACATATTATTTTTTTTTAAGAAAAAAGGCAGCCTGAGCTTCTGCAAAGATAGATGAGAAGAAGACTAGTATGTATGGGTCTACTATTTATCTTACTCATTCTGACATTAGCCATTTTATCAGATACAGAGACATAAATTCAATGGGCTTCACAGTTTTTCCTTCAGACCCTCTGCAAGTTCAAACTGTGTTATGCCAAGAACACAACATAGCTCCTATTAATTCCCAGAATAATCCCGAGAGCCCTTCCTAGATAAAGTAATTGAGACTGCCATCTTTTTATTATTTAAAAATAGTACTGTGATGCTATCATTATGAGTTTGACTCATTTTCCTGTTATTTTAATGGAGTTAATACTTTATGTATCACCTGTAAGATGTGAAATTTAATAAGTAAGTCATCGGACAGAAATGTGGCGTTAAGATGTCTTATCTGTCAGGGAGTTATTATTGACTTTATTTCAGCGGGACTATAATAAGATTGA
The DNA here is from genome assembly GCA_004026805.1 of Lasiurus borealis. Taxonomy (NCBI): domain Eukaryota; kingdom Metazoa; phylum Chordata; class Mammalia; order Chiroptera; family Vespertilionidae; genus Lasiurus; species Lasiurus borealis. Next base: position 21,567 of record PVJN01013278.1, on the reverse strand, counting down.
AAATGAAAGGTAGCTGAGCTCTGTGAGGTTTATGCTCCACGGGGAATATGGGCAAACCACTGCACATCAGTCTTCGGAGTCATTAAACAGTTCTTCATTAGAGGCGACAGCGATGAGGTGGCAGAGAGGAAAAAAAATATTAGCTTCCATGTATTTAAAAGGAGAAATACAGCTCTAAAAAAAAGAGTAAGGACCTTCACTGGAGTTGATATTCCACCTGGAAAATCAAACGCCATGCGCTATAATCTATGGAAGGGCGGGGAGACTGAGAGTGGAGTTCATGGGGCAGGTGGCATGGAGTTGCTGCAGGCAAGGAATAGTCTTCTGGCCCCGGGCCTGGGAACTGACCGCTGGCGCAGGGGAAGACACCCGAGTTTGTTGAGAGATACTATTAAAGTTCTGAGAAGGAGCTGGGAAAAGTTTCTGATGACTCAGAGATAAAAAAACTCTAACCAGCTGATATTTGTTATGAAAGACCAGTGGTATAAAATTCAGGTGGTAGCCCAATCTCTGACCACACACAGTCTTTGAGTGATGAGAGTGAACAGTAAATACACTGAGTAAGCACTTTCTAGCTATAGAAATGAATTTAATAACTATACACAGTGTCATATTCTGAACCTTATTATATACAGCTTCAAAATTATCTGGTAACTTTCTTAAAAGGAGCTTGTGGATAAGCCACACTCGAGACTATATGAATATGAAGGAATATATATAATGCCTGCGTATCTACTATCATTAAATGATGTGTGAGTCCTCAAACTAAATGTGTTAGCAGGTTAAAGGATCAGAACTGAGTGATTTGAGAAAAATCACCACTGAGACCTTCATATTGAAATGTAAAGGATCAGAGATAAAGACAATAGAACAGCCAAAGAGAAAAGATGGATCTCCTGCAGAAGTACAACAATGAAATTAATAGAGATGGTAGATAAGCAGAAATTAATCAGTAAATGTTGGAATCAGAGCTTCAGAGGGAAGTAGAAAATAATAGTACATTGAAATTCAATTATTCTCTACTATCATTCAAGCAAAAGGAGGAAATGATGTAGAAAGGTACTACCCAGAGACTGTCAGTGAAAGGAACACAAGAGTATCATAATTAAGATGAAAAATTCATTAATCTAAATAAATGAGTATAAAATTAATGATAAATATTAACCAATAAATAAAAAAAGAGCTCGACTGGTTTGGCCCAATGCTTGAGCATCACTGACCATGAACCAAGTGGTCCCTGGTGTGATTCCAGGTCAGGGCACAGGCAGGGAGGCAGGCTGGATCCCCAGCAGGGAGCATGCAGGAGGCAGCTCATCTGTGTGTCTCTCTCAGCAATGTTTCTCTCTCTCAATCACGCTCCTTTCCTCTCTCTCTCTCTCTGTAAATCAATAAAAATATATTTAAAAAGGAGGAGGACACTACGGCGAACAAAGAAATTTATACATTAAATCAGACAGCATGAATAACGATGAATTGTAGATATTCAATAAATAATAAAAAATAAAAATGCAAATTTCCCATTCAAAGGACACTGGAATTGGAAGTACAGATATGAATAATATAGAAAAGGAAAGGGGAAGTTTAAAGAGAAATCATTCCACTTGGATTTTCTTTCTTCTTTTATGAGGCCAAAGATTATTATTCTTTCTAACTATAATTTACTATATTCATTCCAAATATAAAACATGCTCTGGTAAGAATAAAATATATATGTTGTCAACCATTCAAGAAAACGTGTATGTGAAAAGGACTTTAGCAAACCTACAACTCAGGAAATTTTTAGAAAGCATGACCAAAAAGCACAAGTGAAGGTGACAATGACTGCAAAGCCCCCCATAACCACTGTAACCCCATGTTGATTTCATCTATTAAAAGTCGCAGAGTTTCTCTTCAAACTAGGCTTTGTTTTAGGTAATAAAACCAAGCATAACTTTACAGAATAAGTGGAAATAAATAGATGGAGGAAGAAATACCTGAAAAAGAGAAATCTCCCCCCCACATCCCCCAAAACTATTGCACTTCAATATTTATATTAAAAAATAAGCCTGTGACAAAATTAAGTACAAAAACTCACTCTAAGAAAAGTAAAGATATAAGTAATATTTTAATAGTCAAGCAGAAATATATATATATGTATATATATATATGTGTGTGTATATATATATATGTATATATATACACACACATACATATAAATACATATGCTTGACTCTATGGAATAAAATTATTTGTAAAAATACATTAAAAATAAAGGATGGAATCTTGACATTTGCAACAACAGTAAGTATGGATCTCAAGGGCAGTATGCTAAATGAAGTAAGTCAGCCAAAGAAAGACAAATATCACGTGATCAGACTTATACGTGGAATCTAAAAACAAAACAAGTTCCCAGATACTCAGAACAGATTGCTGGGTGCCAGATGCGGGGGAAGGAGGCGGGAGGGATGGGAGAAGGGCATCCACAGGTATAACTTCCTGTTATAAAGTTATTCCATCATAGAGAGTAATGTATAGCATGGTGACTATAGATAATAATATCATATTGCATATTTGAAGGTTGCTAAGAGAGTAAATCTTAAAAGTTTTCATCACAGTAAAAAGACTTGTAACTATGTAAGGTGACAAACATTAACCAGACTTAGTGTGATTATCACGTGGCAATACAAATTATCAAATCATTATGTTGTGCCTGGCCAGTGTGGCTCAGTGGTTGAGCATTGACCCCTGAACCAAGAGGTCACTGGTTCCATTCTCAGTCAGGGCACATGCCCAGGGTTGCAGGCTCGATCCCTGGAAGGGGGCGTGCAGGAGGCAGCTGATCTATGTTTCCCTCTCATCCATGTTTCTATCTTTATATTTCTCTCTCTTCCCCTCTTTCTAAAATAAAAAAACATATTTTAAAAAATCCTTATGTTGTATATCTGAAAACTAAAATACGGTGTCCAATATACCTCAATTTAAGTTAACAAGATTATAAACACACAAAAATGTTTTACGCTGAAATCTAATTTAAGAACTTAAAGGTCAAGAGATTACTGTGAGTGAGTATATGGACGGAAGTTGAAGAAATTGAGATTCTAAATCAGGTGCACACGCTCTCAAAGCCTGAATTGTTTTTAGGGACACCTGACAAATCTCAGAAGGAACTGATGATGAGTATCACATAATACGTATACCATCTAGGTGCTGTGTTTACAAAAAGACAAGTGGAATTGAACTACCCAGGCATATGAACTGTGTTAGCCTCGTGAAAAATTGCTGTTCTCTTGTCTGAAGTTTCCTAGAAATAAATGTTTTCCGACTGAGGGAATATGATGAGAGATAAAAATTAATAATAAATACCTCAGAGTCTTATTGAAGATGTTTACTGTGGTTCCTATTTATTAATTTACTAACTGCTCTCTATGAAAGGAGGAGAAAGAAGATATAAGCACAGGAGAGAAAACCTTACAGACACGGTCAATCAGAGAGTTCACCGACAGGTTAGATGAAGTGAGTGCCTGGATTACTTTGATTTCAAGTTCCCATACTTCAGGAAGCTCAGACGAATCTTCGTGAGTTTCCAGATTTCTAAATTCTTTTTTAAAAATATATATTTTATTGATTTCTTACAAAGAGGAAGGGAGAGGGATAGAGAATTAGAAACATCGATGAGAGAGAGAGAGAGACATTGATCAGCAGCCTCCTGCACGCCCCCTACTGGGGATGTGCCCATGGCTAAATTCTTAATGACCTGAAACCACACTGCGATGCAGCCTTTTGCAGGTAAAGAATGCTTGGCAGGTGCTGAATATGGCAGCCTGTGCACGTTTGTACATCCAGTTTTTGCATTCAACAGAAACGGTGATACATTCACTGAGCACAGGGGATTCGCAGGAGAACTTGCTTCGCAGGAGGATGGTCTATTTTCTTTGTCTTCGTTCAGCAGTTTAGTTTTATTGGTGACACTATTTCCTCAACAGGGAGCAGCCCCTGGCATCTTAGTCACTCCTCTGAGGGAGGAAAGCCTTCTAATTTTAAAGGACAGTGCGTTCATCTGGAATTCTCCTCATTTATTATTTAAATGTTCCCCGGATGATCCATGTATCCCCTTCTTAGGAGGAGAGGGGAGGCCTCTCTTTACTTCAGCTGGAGTAACGGGGGGGAAACAGTGTGCCAGGAGAAGTGTAAGTGATGCCTCTAAATCACTGGCCTTCGGAGACTTGCAGGAGGCGTTGAAATTACGTCTCAGCAGCGGCCCAAACACTGTCTGCTCCGCAGAAGTCTCCCCCAGCTCCGCGCATCTACTGCGAATGCTCTGATGCCACTCACGCTGGTGTCCCCAGTGGCAAACTTTGGATTTTTAAACTGTTCATTTTTCTGATGACTGCATTGCACTACAGGGCCGTTCAAGTGATTACAAGGACAAAGGAAGAATGCTTTCGGAAGCAAAAAAGTAAAACCCAAAAAGGTGGCTGCGTTTTTAAAAGGAAAATTGATGGTAATGAGAAATTAGGTATTCACACAGGATGAAAAAAAAAAAACACCATAAATTATCTATGTTAAATATTGCCAATTATAAAAATGGTGATTTGCATACAGTGCATTCAGTGGAAGAGCACAGCAGTTAAGAATAGATAGTAAACCATGCAATGTCCTCTGGCCCCTCCCTCCTATCAGAGTTTCTACTGCGCCTGAGCTTTGTCTTCCTTTCTCTGCTGCACACGTCAGCTTTACCCTGGATCACACGGTACCAGAGTTTGGCACATCATATTAACAAACTACTAAAAAAAAAAAAAAGAGGAAGATAACAAACCAAGTGTCTTCATGTTATCCCTTTAATTCATTTCAGGACTTTAAATATATATATGTGTGTGTCTCTGTATTTGTGTGCGTGCATATATATATATATATATATATATATATATATGGTTAAATATATATTTTATTGATTTCTGGAAGGAAGGGAGAGAAAAGACATTTCAATGAAGAGACAAAATCATTGATCGTTTGCCAACTGCACGCCCTCTACTAAGGATCTAATCTGCATTGCAACCTGGGCATGTGCCCTGACCACTCACTAATCAAACACTGACTGCCTGGTTCATAGGTCAATGCCCAACCACTAAGCAACACAAGCCTGGCTCTTCCAAGACCATTTTTTTGGGGGTGGGGGTGGATTTTTTGTATATGATGAAGTAGAATAATAAGGACATGGACACATCATTATCACTATTACGAGTATTTGTATAATAATAATAATAATAATAATAATAATAATAATAATAGAATGAAATAGAGGCAGCTACAAAGGTGAAGTGAGGTTGCTTCAACAGACCCAGGAAACAGGCGCTGATAAGCTGCCAATCACGACTTTCCTTGGACACAGTCTATAATTTACCAGCAAACAAAGCGGATAAATACCCAGTATAACAGCAGTTCTCAGAAGTGATGCCTGATTCGTTTTACCGTGACTGTGACCTATGAACACAGTATCACAGTACGTCTATCCTGGGGAAGGACCGCCTTTTAAGTATCAGACGAGGCCATTTGATTGTTCTCCTCTTGATTAGTTTCATAACCATAAACACATATCCCCGCGTTCCACTGTCAGGCCATTGGAAGAAAATGCGAGAGAAGGAAGTCTTGGCCAGAGGGCCAGCCTGGCCTCAACAGAATTCAGTCGCAGGCTAATTGGCCATTTGCAGACGCCCTGCTATGTAGGGAGAGACAGCATCTCAGGCAGCAAGCTTAGGAATCATGGGAACCCGAGAGTGTACAATGACTCTTCTGAGCCTCAAAAAAGGTCCTTCTGCCGAAACCGGTTTGGCTCAGTGCATAGAGCGTAGGCCTGCGGATTGAAGGGTCCCAGGTTTGATTCCGGTCAAGGGCACATACCTTGGTTGTGAACACATCCCAAGTAGGGCGTGTGCAGGGGGCAGCTGATCAGATCGATGTTTCTCTCTCATCAATGTTTCTAATTCTCTATCCTTCTCCCTTCCTCTCTGCAAAAAATCAATAAAAGATATTTTTTAAAAAAGAATGATCCTTCTTATAAGTGGTGATGGGTGCAACAGTCCCCATCAGAAGTAGTCAGCTGACTGAGTAGACTTCACACTAAGCAATCATGTTTATTCAAAATTATCAACCACATCTTATCTCACCCTAGCTAATTACTGACATTTTTCAGACTTTATGAAGGACACCTTTTTTTTTTGGAGAGAAGCTGTGGTTTCATCAAAAAAGTTGACAGTCCCAGAGATCTGAACAGACATGGACACATCATTATCACTCCAAGCCACAGTTTACATTACACGTTCTATGAGTTTCGAGAAATATGTGACATGCATCCACCATTATGGTTCATAAAACGTATTTTCACTTCCCTAAAAATTCTGTGCTAATTCATCCCTGCCTCCCCCACCATCTGTCGACCAATGATCTTCTTACTATCTATGTAGTTTTACCCTTTACAGAATGTCATAGAGTAGAAATCATACAATACCGATTACATTTTTTGGAAAAAATAAGAAATACCTTTCTATTTTGTCTTCATAATCCTATTCCTCTGCAGCCATCCTTACAGCCAACCACTATCCTGAACTGGAATGTAGGGAGCCACGTAAAATATTTGTGTGCCTGCATGTGTATACACATATAGCTATAATTAACACATATAATACTTCAATTTTTTAATAACTCTCAAAATGGTACTTCCTTGAAATGTATCTCCATGCAACGCTCTTTGCTTTGAAAACTATCCAGAATGAATAAAAGAATATCCAAAATTAACCAGTTCCATAATAATGGATATTTAGGTTCCTTTCAAAGTTTCACCAGTACCAAGAAAACCGAAATGAATATTCTTACATGTTTCCTTATTTAAATCCGCCAAATGTCTGTGGCATATGTTTGTAATTTGAATCAGTGTTTATGGGTTTGCACAGTTGCAAAACAGCATTCCGAGGTAGTGAAGTGATTTTGAAAAAAAAAAAAATGATGCTCCCATAAGCAATTTTATCCCTCCTATGATTTCCTACATTTTTCCTTAGCTCAGCGTTTGATTAAGTTGTAGATTTCCCTTACAGATCTCGTTAGATGTGTTTACTGTGGATTTTAATCTTTTGCCTCCTATGTGGGGCGATTACTCGGAACTATAAATAAAAGTGCTGTAAACACCCAGGCCCAGTTTTCTGTGTGGACCTGAGTTTCCCACCTTTGGGATAAAAATACCAAGGGGCATAATTGCCGGATCACACCAGAAGAGTATATTTAAGTTTTGTCAGAAACCGCTAAACTGACTTCAAAGCGGCTGGGCCGTTTTGCCTTCCACCAGCAGTAGGAAAAGGGGTCCTGCCGAAACCGGTTTGCCCAGTGGGTAGAGCGTTGGCCTGCAGACTAAAAGGTCCCAGGTTCGATTTCGGTCAAGGGCATGTACCTTGGTTGTAGGCACATCCCCAGTAGGAGGTGTGCAGGAAGCAGCTGATTGATGTCTTTCTCTCATCGATGTTTCTAACCTTCTATCCCTCTTCCTTTCTCTCTGTAAAAAATCAATAAAATATATTAATTTAAAAAAAGGGGTCCTCCGACCCCACATTCTCACCATCACGTGGTGTGGTCAGTGTCAGTGTTCCAAACGTTGGCCTTTGTATCATATATGTAGTGGTACCTCTTGTTTCAATTTGCATCTAATTACATATGGCACAGGAACATCTTTCCAGAGGCATAAATGGCATCTGTATGTCTTCTTTTTTAAAAAATATATATATATTATTGATTTTTTACAGAGAGAAAGGGAGAGGGATAGAGAGTCAGAAACATCGATGAGAGAGACATCGATCAGCTGCCTCCTGCACCCCCCCCCCCCCCCGCAACTGGGGATGAGCCCGCAACCAAGGTACATGCCCTTGACCGGAATCGAACCCGGGACCTTTCAGTCCACAGGCCGACGCTCTATCCACTGAGCCATATGTCTTCTTTGATGAGGCGTCTCTTCAGGTCTTCAGCCCACTTTTCAATTGGTTTTTTTTTATTATTATTATTGTTGAGTTGTAACAGTTCTTTGTATATTTTGCATAACAGTCCTTTATAAGATGCGTATTTGGCAAACATTTTCTCCCAGTCTGAGGCTTGTCTGCTTATCCTCTTAATTCTCTTCAGCTGGTTCTTGGCAGCTCCGTGGCTGTTTTGGTGAAGGAACTGATCCCTGGAGCCCCTACTCTGTTGTCTTCCTGAGAGTTATCTCCCCGTTATAATTTTTATTTATTTACTAATGGAAAGCACTCCTGCTCCTGATGACCCACTCCATTCTCATGGTTCTGTCTGTATTGGTTATTGGTCACAGCATGAAGTAGGAAAAGTGAAAAAGACATTTAGCGAGTTGTTCGGTGTCCGGTAACATTACAGAACACTTGCTATCTTAACCGCAAAACCTCGGCAGCTACCTTCACGTTCTTTTGTCGATGTCTGCATGGCCTGGGAAAACCAACAAAGAGAGTCACGCGTACATTCTCACACCCAGGAAACGACTCTGGTTGGCAGAGAAATGTATGAGGCCAGCTGAAGCCAAAAGAAACAGCACCTTTTTATTTCGGATGGGCTCCTGGTCTCAGGTCTGGGAGAGTTTATGCTGACTCAGGTCTTGCAGGAGCGCTCCAGCTATCCGGGGTTTCTTTTCCTCCTTTCAAAGCCTGCTCCCAACTGAAGCCAGCGATTCAAGCTGAAAAACACCCTCATGGCGAGGACTAGCCTGCCTCTCCCTCTCTCTCTCTTTTTTAAATATATTTTATTGATTTTTTTACAGAGAGGAAGGGAGAGGGACAGAGAATTGGAAACATCAATGAGAGAGAGAAAGATATCAATCAGCCGCCTCCTGCACACCCACTACTGGGGATGTGCCCACCACCAGATTACATCCTTGACCGCAATGGAACCTGAGACCTTTCAGTCCGCAGGCCGATGCTCTATCCATTGAGACAAACTGATTTCGGCCTGACCTGCTTCTCTTTTGTTGCTTAAATCTCTTTTTTTCCCAGTCATATGGACTATGCACTTGCTTATATCTGTGTTCTTCATGTCATAGAATAATATAAAATACTAAGTATTTTCTAATAACAGAAAATATTTTCAATATTTTAAGCAAAATTTTTTTCACATAGAATTTACAAATCCGTGCCTGTGTGTAATTATGATGAGTTTATGAGTGTGTGGGTGTATGTGTGTGTGTGATTGTGTAAGGAATGGCTCTTCAGATAACAGACTCACTCTCCTTACACACTGAACCCCTGCACGTAAACCTTGAGATGCCTCACCGTAGCCCTCCAATAGTCTCAACACAAATGAAACTACGTGTATGATTTAAGATCTACTTGGCTAGTTTAGAAAACTAACATCCAAAACAATGGTGACTTCTTCAAGATCCCAGAAGCATGAACAGATGCGTATTTCCTAGGCAGATTGACCGTTCCGGTTCTGTGGTAGCTGTTGTCACACCATTCTTGGTGGGAACTGCAGTGTACTTAGGGACACACAGCGCAGTGATCCGAAAGGACAGGGGAGATGGCGGATTTATAGACACTCACTCACGGAAAATCAGAGCATTTGCTTCAGGCAGAGTGTGGTGGACTGCAAGTATCAGAATCCAGGCTGCGGTGAGAAAGGAAAGCCACGTGAGACATCTTGTGTAATTCAAGTCCGGCCGAGCCTCGCCAAGGATGGGAACTGGAAAATCATCAAAAATCCGGGACTCTGGTCGTTCTTCCTCTGGGTATTTCATGTTTACTTCTCTCCGGTAACTTGGCTTTCTTATTTCTCCCAGCATCCACTATGTCATTCTTCTAGCACGCAGGAGGCACATAAACAGGCCACCGCGCCTGGCAACGGCCCACTGGTTGCCAGCCTCTGCTCCTGAAATCTGTCCCAGACCAATCCCACTTCCTGTAAGAAATCTGATGGACTGGCTCAGGGAGATGGCTTCTCTGGCCTGATCACAGGTAGCCAGGGAGTCTGCCTTCAAGTCTAAATGAGCTAGTGCCTTGCACACGTATAGTTTGCCGACTGGTAAACAGTTAACAGTGGGGCGAGGGGGTGGCAGATGAATAGGCAAAACAGAGAGGATGTTTAGGGGAGGGAGAATACGCTGCATGGTACCATAATGGTTTTCATTTCACACTTACCCAAACCCATAGAATGGTCAGCAGTAAGAACATCCCCCAAAGTAAACTGATGTATCGGTGTAGGCTCACTCTTGGACACAAATGCACCATCGGGTGAGTGATGCTGATAATGGGGAAGGCGAGGCATCTTCGTGGGCAGAGATTCTAAGGGGAATGTCTGCACCTTCCTCTTAATTTTGTCATAAAACTACTATAAAAAAATAAACACTTTCAACTAGAATCAGAAATAAAGTAAACCATACATGCTTATTATTATGTTTGTTGTTACCAACATACGCGCATCAATGATGAAGGACAATGCTTCTAACACTAAGTGACGTATTGATCTATACTAATAAAAGGGTAATATGCTAATTAGACCAGACATCTTCCGGACGTCCTTCTGGACAAAGAAAGCCGCAGTGGCTGCTGCTATGAGGGCAGGGCCGAGGCTCAGGCAGCCGAGGTGGCCGGCAGTGGCAGCAGCAGGGGCATAATGGGGGCACTGCCTTCCCCTGATTAGCCCAGTCGCCTCCTGCAGAGGGAGGCCAGAGGCAGCAGCAGCTAGGGGTGACGGGGGCAGTGCCTTCCCATGATCAGCCAATAGCCATGCAAGAGTATACAGTGGTACCTCGAGATACAAGTTTAATTCACTCCGTGACCTTGAGGCGTGGGAAACTATGAGATGCTCGAGTCGCAGTAAACTGGTGGGTCGTGTGCAGCAGGCCGATCCGCGCGATTACTCTTATCTCAAATGTTGCTCATATTTCAAAGCAAAAATCGCTCACTCGCCAACTCGTATCTCAAAAATCTTGTATGTTAGGGCATTTGTATCTCAAGGTACCACTGTATTTAAGTTTTTGCAAGGAGTGGGCCTAAGCCATCAGTAGGACATCCCGTGAGGGCTCCCAAACTGTGAGAGAGGGCAGGCAGGGCTGAGGGAAACCCCTAGTGCACGGATTTTCATTCACTGGGCCTCTAGGCTATATATATATATAGTTTTCCCTCAGGAGTTTGATGGGGAGTTCGAACTTCCGCTATGAGGTGTGCTGACCACCAGGGGGTGGAGCAGAATATGATGGGCAACTAGCAGTGACAGTGGACGCTGAGGGAGCAAGCAAGCAAGGGAAGGAAGTGGCGGGGAGGCGGGGAGGCGGGGAGGTGGAGAGATTGCAGGCCAGGCCTAGAGACCCTACCCATGCAAGTATTGTGTGCACCGGGCCTCTAGTTCTGTCATATGTATGAAAACCCAGTATTCTAAAAGGTCTGAGACATAGACAAATCCTAAAGGTAATACTCAAATACAGTCCCCCAAACAAAGAATCCTGTATGTATAACCTGTTCAGAATTTTAAAAGAACCCGCATAAACTCAGTAATCATCAAGTACAGATAATTTCCCTTTCTGAGATGAATGCTGGGGATAGCTAAGATAATATGTAATCAATATTATCATAGCCCTTGAGGATAAGAGTTCAGTTTTGTCTCTTTTTTTTTTTTTTGGTGCTGATTGTTACTTGAATCTTGACTCATTGGAGTCTTTGGAAAACGCTTAGCAGAAGCCTTTGTGCTTAACCCAAATCAGATCCACCTGCCCTAAGGGTCTCAGGCCACCGGCTATTGGAAGGTTGGCTCAGTATCTGGATGCTCGCCTGGCAGTTTCTGACGGTGAGAGCAGGCTTGCTGCCCAGCTAAGCCTGGGGACAGTGGGGAGGGCCCTGAAGGTGACATTGGAGGACGAGAGCGTGCATAGCCCCAGGCGACGGCACCGAGCTGCAGCCACAGCGTTACCTTGCCGGGAAACCTTCGGTTTGAAGTATCCTTGTGGGAGTCGGGGAAAATGTGCTTTGGAGCGTTTGATTTCCTGCAGTTCTGAGCGCCCAGGAGATAAAAAGTATTGAAATGCGGCATTTCCATATCTGAATCAAGCCGGTGTCTGTATTACAGAACCTCTTTGGGTTTGTATAAGAGAGACAGTGGTGGCGACATCAAGGGGAAGAGAGTATCACTTTCCGCGTCCCGACATGTGAGACTTGGCACCTCCACGCGTGTCTTCATTTTAATACGGAGACACAGAGAGTAGGGGAGAAAGACGGATCTCGCCTTGCTTTCCCCGGTAATGGCACACTTAATAAAACCGCACCCCGGGAAACAGGCCAGGGAGGCGTACAGCTCCTTAATCCCCACACTCGGACACCTTTCCTCAGTGCTTGTGACTTCCGCCTTTCCCAGGAGCTGGCATCATCAGCTGTCACCCCAGAATGAGTACAATCACGTGGGCTGCAGGGGGGAACGCACATCCCACTCCAGTCCCAGTGCACAGGGTGCGTGCGTGTCAGATCGCTGTACCAGACACTGGCCCGTGAGCGTGCACAGGCGTATCTGCCGTCCCAGCCAAGGCCCTTCGGTTCGCTGGTCTGTCCCTGGGGCCTGGAGGCTTCCGTAGGAGGCGAGGGAGCTGGCGGAAATGTGAGGATGCTTTTCTCCTCTCTCACTCAGGACTAGGCCATTGCCACCGCTAGCCCTCTGCTGACCCTTCTACCGCCGCACGCAGACACCTGCTGACCCTTCCATTGCCCCGCACACAGACACCTGCGGGAGACTTCTGCTCAGAGCTCCCTGGACAGTGAGCTGAACCCACACCTGCCTCACTTGCTGCATCCGGTCATGTGCACGGGGTGGGGGAGTAGGGAGAGAGAAACAGGGCCAGTCACCACGTCTTTCTCGGGTTCAGCCTCTTCCTTATGCTACTGCAGGCAGCAGTTACATTGGGTTTGTTGCTTTAATGACCTATTTGAGCCCTGAAGAGTGCAGCTCTCTCCTGCTCAGCTGTATTCCTCACAAAGTTATATGCTTCCTTCAAGGGTTTAAAAACGTCATTCAACATGTGTCAGCCCTCATTTGAAAGCCCTGTCTTCAGGGAGAAGTATCAAGGAGGCACAGGCTGTGGCCTGCCCTGTGCTAAGGACTAGACCACAAAACACACATGTGCCTACTACACACACACACACACACACACACACACACACACACACACATTTAATGATGAGTAGCCATCAGGCTTACAATAAGATCCACCCAAAATAGCCATGTCAGCCCGGTGCCTGATTTTCCTCACTCAACAGGCAGACTGTCTAATGGATGAGTCAGTCCACAGTCAACTAGCATCCGAGAGTGTTTGCGGGAGTTCTGTGTTTGGGGGCTTACACTGCCAACAACTACAGCTCTTACAGCTCATCCACCCCAGCTCTTCCCTGTCAAACAATGACACAGTCAAATGCAAAGTGTGTGTCTTGATGTTCAAGACCCAAATCTGGCACCTGAGCATCGCGCGAGTCACAGAGAGGAGGTGTCTGCGGGATGATTCCCGCTTGACAGACACCTACCTGCTTACCCATCACTATGCGAAAGTGCCAGTCCACTCTCACAACATTATGTAAAGCTTCTGGGGCAAAAATGCAATTCGAGTTTATTCTAATGTGGACTCCGTGTTCACAGTTTACCTAATGGCCAATGTGTTATTTAAACATTAATGAGGTAGAGAGGGACATTTTCAGCCATAATTGCACATTTTGGGAGGTATTAGCGATGGTAATACTAGAGGTCAAGTGATTTTGACTACTTCTGATTCTTTCAAGAAATAGATGAGCCAACCCTATTTAGGTTCATGGTTATTTTTATATTAAAGAAGAGTACATAGCATTTCTAGTAATCAAACAAACTTTTCTTGTTTTTCAAATCCCTCCCTAAACGATTTTAACAAAGAACTATAAACTGTTTCTCGACATGGCTGTCCTTGTAAAAGCATTTTAAATGTTCCTCATACTTGCCTTGGCTATTCTCACTCCTGTTGTGAGTTCTTCCTATCTCTTGCATTAAATAATTCTTCCATCAAAATATTTCGCTCGCCTATTTACCAGTACATGACTCATAGAAGTACTTACAAACAAAATCTTCTCCAGCAGGTTTTACTTCAAATCTAGTTTAGGTTTTCCCCAATTTGTTGAGTTAGGCTTCTATCTAATCTTGGTTCTACATTTGCTCATTATTATTTCAAAACTTCCCACTTAAAATTCTTAGCATTTTGCTTTTTTTTAGCTTTTCTCTAATACTTAGTAACACTGAAGCCTATCCCGGTTTCTTTAAAAACTTATTTTTCCCCCTTTTCCCTCTTCTCCACACGCTGCTGGTTCTCCTGTTTTGGGGGGGAGACTCCCTTTACTTATATTAGTAAAGGATTAGGACATTGCCACCACTCCAACTTGGAATGCTGACATGAGTTAGCTTCTCCGTGCATGTGCTTTGGGAAGAAGTATCCAATCATGGGCCATTTCTGGTACTTCCTAGGCTTTCAGATGATCATTCTTATGCATCTACTCCAAGCCCTGGAACATGTCTCCTCCACAGTGTATCTCCTCATTGGTTACATTTCAAGCCACACTATGTATATTATCTTCTCCAGATTAACAACTTTGGTGTTCTCACTCCACTCTCTGCCTATTTATCTTCTCAAGTTTTGGTTCATATGCAGACCTGGCAAGCCACTCTTCTTATACAGACTTATATAATACTAGAGGCCTGGTGCTCGGATTCATAATCCCAGTGCCCTCTCGCAATCCAGGACTTCCCAGGGGATGTCAGACTGCCGGTTTTGGCCTGATCCCCACATGCCAGACTGAGGGACCCCACCATTGCACAAATCTGTGCAGCAGGCCTCTAGTATGCACATAAGATCTTCGGTTAATCTCTTCCCCCTCTCCCCACTCTCCTCTTCCCTCTGAGATTCTTCTGTTCCATGGTTCCACACCTGTGCATTCAGCATCTGCCCCCTGGTGGCCAGTGCACATCATAGCTACCGGTCAAACAGTTGAACGGTTGCTTAGGCTTTTTATATATACAGACTAGTTCCAGAGCTTAAGTGAGGTTTTTTTTTTTTTTATATTGATAAGTGATATCTATCCTAAATAAAGATCACATGATCTATACCCCTGCTTATTGATGTGAGACCTAAAAGAACTCCAACATCTCTTCTGGGAAGTGAGCTGCTGTTCTGAGTGTGCTTTGCTGCACATAGTGAATGGTTTTGCTGCTGTTGCTGTCAAGATTTTCTCTGTCTTGCAATTGATTGTGTTGCATGATTTTGGTCTCTTACATTTAACCTCTTATTTTCAAACTAGAGGCCTGATGCATGAAGATTCGTGCAAGAATGGGCCATCCTTCCACTGGCTGCTGGCACCGCCTTTGCTCCTGCTGGAGCTGCCTTTTCACTCTAGCCTGCCTGAAGCCACCTTTCCACCTTCCCATGCTGCCCAGAGGCCCAGGGGGGCTGGAGCAGTGCAGAATGCCTGTGTCATTGACATGGTGATAACGCAAGCATCCCATGCTGCTCCCAGCCGCTAGGCACCTGCATATGCAAATTAGCCTTCCATCTTTGTTGTATTAATTCGCATACTCACTCGTGATTGGCTGGTGGACATTGAAAAGGTAAGGTCAATTTGCATCTTACGCTTTTATTCATGTAGATCTGCTGCTGAGCCCCTACACTGAGCTTTTTTTTTTATATTGATTTTTTACAGAGAGGAAGGGAGAGGAACAGAGAGCTAGAAACATCAATGAGAGAGAGAGAGACATCCATCAGCTGCATCCTGCACCCCCCACAACCAAGATACATGCCCTTGACCAGAATCAAACCTGGGACCTTTCAGTCCACAGACCAACACTCTATCCACTGAGCCAAACCAGTCTCAGCAACACTGAGCTTTTTTAATTTCAGTTTGAGTTTTTCAACATTTGAATTTTCATTTGGTTCTTTTAGTGTACCTTTTTTTTTTTTTAATTCCAATCATTATTTTGGAAAATTCTTTGTATGACAATTTGTATAAAGAAAGAAATATTACTCATTATTGACAATCCTAACACAATCAGTTATTATTTTTTGAAGGATGAAGTACTTTTTATCTGTGTATAATTTTTATCATCTATTTACTGAGCCACTGTCATCAAACTTTCCTTTAATATTAAACATGGCCTTCTCTGAACACATCGAGAGTGCTTTGTACCATAGTAGCACTGCAGTACTCGGACTTTGAACATATTCATAACTGACGCACTGGTTTTCTGCTGGTGCAACATCTTGGCCCCCTCTGGGCAGTTAGTTCCTCAAAAGCAACCAAAGTTTTCTCGACAGAAGTGACGACAGAGGTGACAACATGAACATCAAGTCATCATGCTAAGGACTGAGAGATAAGAGTAGTATGGGTGGTTGTTGTTTTGGGAATGTTTTTCTCAGAATACTTTCTGTGCCCAATCTCCTTTTGTGTGCTGTTAGAAGAATCAGAAGAAACAGAAAGGATCACCTATAACCTCCAACCTCCTTTACGCAACGGTTCCTATGTCTTCCTTTGCTCTTGGCCATTCTATTTTGTGAATAACACTCTGATTAAATGTTGCACTGACTTACACATGTCCGCAGTTTCCAGATACACTGCAACTTATTTTAGATCAAGCAACACACATAATTGAAAATAAGAAGCAAGCTGAAAAAGTATCAAATGGTAAGGTGTGGATATCCAGATGCTTATTATGTTACAAATAATTCAGAGCAGCCATTGCTTTCTGGACTTGACCTTACCTGATGTCTTCTCCATAGCCACTCGGGAAGCCAGCGCTTGCCAATGGTGCCTCCAGATGTGCTGAGAAGCCACGGTAGCCTCTGGTCCTGGGCACAGCTGCGAGTGCAAAAGGTACAGTCTAGTCTCAGAATCATGGCTCCCACCAAGGTCAGTGTCTTTGTGCCTCTGTTCATACATTCTTTATAGTAAGTACTCTATGAATTCCGCCATCAATTAATTTCTGTTTCTGACAAGCCAGCTCTATTTCATTTTCCCCTGACCTCTGAATCCAAGCAGTGGATAACTCCCCTTCACGTTAAAACTCCCCACCGAATAAGACTTCTTATTATAGTTCATGTTTAACAATGTTTCTTTAACCTCTGTTTCTAGGCTAATGGCATGATCGTACACTACGTGCCTTTAAAACTGTCAGCAATTTTTCATGCATCCTTTACAAATATCTAAATATAAATATTTTAAATTGAGCTACGGAAAAAGAGGGGATGGGGAATTATAAACATGGTGGAATTATTCACTGGCTACACTGAGTACTTCATACATGGATTGTTTTGCATTTAAGTTAAAAACAACCTTGATCCTATTAATATTTTGCGTATTTATTTCCAAGAATTTCCTCAATATATGGATGTATACATGTTTCTGCATATGTATGTGTGTCTGTATGCTTATGTACGGTTTTCTTTATGTAATTGAAAATAGGATGAATTATATATAGAGTAACTTTGCATTTTCATCTGATTTGTCCATCAATATTTTACTTATCATTAAATATTAACCAAAATTTGATTCCTATCTAATATATAATTGTTCATATTGCAGTACTTTAGTCAAACATCTCCACATCATTCACTATCCCCCCCCCCCAGAATTTTCATTCATATATAACACTCTGATAACCTAGAAAACAAGCCTAAAGCTTGTATTTGTGATTATTTACTGCATTATTTCCAGGAAAAAATCTTGAGTGTGTGGCTAAAATGAAATTGTTGAGGGTTAAGTCAAAGCTTCTAATTTATACCTCAAATCTGGTCAGGTAATAATTAATACTCCCAGTAAAACTTTATACAGGGATTCCTATCCTCCCCTGATTTTACAAGTTGTTTGGTTTTTACATAACAAACAATAAAAACAATAAGACAGACCTGTATACTCTAGGCTTGGATTAACTCTTGCTTTCTCAAATCAACTCTGTACTCTCAATGAAAAGCATGAATCCAAGAGGTGAAAATAAATTGAAGCTCAGATTATTAATAACGCTTTACAAAAAGGCATTTAAAATTCTCTGCTATTTGCGTTTATATTAGGAAACATTCTTCTTAAATGTCAGTGAGCATGCTTTCCAAATGCATTTCCTTAACCATCCTTATTAATATTTCTAGTCTTATTTTAATAAAACATATCTGATCAAGGTATTTTATATTTCACTTCAATATTATAGACAAATCAGAATATATTAATCATGTACACACAATCAGGACATTAGAAATTTTAGAGCTACATAACTACTGATTTATTGAGATATGTCAACTACCAAAGGTAGCAAGTAATGAAATGAGTACAAATAATTTATGCTGGAAAATTTGGAACCATATTTCTTAGAAATTATTGTGTAAGAAAGTGATTATGCAGAATATGATGGACTAATTTCTTTAACTAGAACAGTCTCAGATGAATTTAAAATATGGAGATTTTATTTAAAATCATATTTATAGTCCTTCATGAGAAAATACATTTTAAAATATTTTGGTCCTATTGCCAAAGGGAAAAAAATTCACCAAGTGAGGTTTTAATTATTATTCTATTTTCCTATTAAAATGGCAGGAGGTATACTGAGTCTAATACATACCATAGAAGAGTATATATTATTTTTAACAAAAAATAACAGTTATTTTTGAGGTATTCTCTGTTTTTCTTGGGTGTAGCAACATGTCACTTTGGAAGATGATCTAGACTGGTGGGAGTAGATCCTAGACAGGTCTATATTTACGGGAATATTTCATAAAAGGCAAACTGTCACCTACCATATAAAGCAATGTCAGAAGGCCTTCAACAGCTATGCAGCACAATGGCAAAATACATGTTAAGGAAGAGATGAATTGGAAAAAAAAAGATGGGAGGAAAGAAGAAACAAATACTGGACTAATTTATTGACTGGGACTGACCTTATCTCATTTATAATGCTTTTGGAGACCTCATTACTTGAGTATTAGTTTGTAGAGTATGGAAATGGTTCCAGACTGAAAGACATCTCACACATGGATTCATTATTATTTAATTATTAGGGATTCTGTATTTTTAAATTAGTCATTAATTTATTGATGATTTTTAAACATAGACTTTACTCGTGACCCGGTGCACGGATTCATGTACATTGAAAGGAAATTAATTAGAAGGTGCCCAGCAGGTGTGACTAGGTGAGACAGGCCGGACACACCATGGAGCCAACCTCCAATGGTCTATAGAGTGAGCAGGGTCCCTCCGGCAGGTGGGGTCCCTCGGCCTGGCCTGAGGGGCTCAGGCCAAAACTGGCTCTCTGATATCTGCCAAGGGCTCCCGGAGTGCAAGAGGGCACTCTGCAAAGTTGCTGTTGTACAGGGTATGGAACACAGATGCGAGTGTGGAGTGAACCAGATTCGGGGCCGACAGAGCTCCAGCAATAATATTACCCACAGCTGAAGGTGGAAGCATGTGGCCCCCTGAGGAGTCAGGCTCCCTCCTCTCTGGTTTTAGGGCGAATCACCTGAGAACTGCCACTGCCTAGTCATCGGAGCTTGGCAGCTCCTGCGTTGAGCGTCTGCCCCCTGGTGGTTGGTGTGTGACATAGTGACCAGTTGGATGGGCAGAGGGACACTTAGCATATTAGCTTTTGATATATATAGATTTTTACAGCTGTTTTAGGATTACAGCAAAACTGAGAAGTTCAGAGTGCCTATATATTACCCCTAACTGTGTCTCCCCCACTATCAGCACCCCACATGAGAATGGAACAAGGTTCCAATGGGCAAACCTACACTGAAGCATCATAAGCACCAAAAGGCCATCATTCCCAGTAAGGTCCACTCTTGGGACTGTACATTCTTAGATGGATTTTTTTTTCAAACTCTGGTTAAAAAGGAGCCTCTTTCTCTCTCTTCAATGTGTAACCCAGGGATTATGAATTGGTAATCCGTGGTAGTGACTCAGCCCTTGAATGGGTTTGCATGTCATACCATGAAAAACTGTTAAAATGTGAGCCTCCACTTGAGAATTGAAGAACTCACAGATCACATATAAAATTTCAGAAATCCAGTCTCTCCGAGTGAAAAAAAAAATCTACCTGATAAAAGAGTAACATGCTAACTGACTGTACCTTCATAACACCAACCAGCCAGTCAGGAGTATGCAAATTAACCCAACAAAGATGGCGGGTTGATTTGCATACACAGGCCCCGAGTGGCCTGGAGACAGGGTGGGACACCATGGCAACACCTAAAATGTTCTGCATCACCCCAGCTGCTCCAGGCCTTTGGGCAGTGTGGGAAAGGTAGCTCCAGCCAGAGCAAAGGCGGTGCCGGCAGCCAGGGGAAGGAAGGCCCATTCTTACAGGAATCTTCATGCATTGGGCCTCTGGTAAATAAATAACTAGGAAAAATATGTCACGTCAACACTGGTCCACGTTGCCACTGGTTGACAGAGGGATGGACTCATCTGCATTCCCTAGTTCATCACAGCCCCCATCAATTTGAATCCAAGTCTCTTAAAAAACAAACAAACAAAAAACAACAACACAGAACTACCATAATACCCAACAAGCCCACTTGGGGCATAAGAGCAAGAAAATCAATTTCCTGAAGAGATATGTGCATCCCATGTTCATTGCAGCATTATTTACACTCAAATCTTGAGAGCATCATGACAAGTAAAAAAAAAAAATCAGACAGAGAAAGACAAATACTGCATTATTTCACACATATGTGGACTCAATATAGCAGCAAAATCATAAGAAGAGAGGTGGAGGGTAAGAAAGCGGGGCCATTATTTGGTGAAGGGGTCAAAAGGTCCAAATTTGCAGTTATAAGGTAATCAGTTCTGGGGACATAATTTGCAACATGATGGATCTAGGTAACAATACTGTGTTTTGTATATTTGATAGTTGCTAAGAGAATAGGTCTTAAATTTCTCATCACCAGAAAAAAACAAACTTATAACTAAGAGAGATGATGGATATTATTTAAACATCTTGTGGTAATTCTTTGGTAATATGTACATATATAAAATCATGTTTTGTACCCCTTCAACTTACACAATGTAATATGCCAATCATATCTCAATAAAACTGACAAAAAGTGAGGCATGAAAGTCACGATTTTTCTAACATCTATCCCTCTTTGTTCATTCGGGCGCTACCTACACAGGGTGCATACCTGTTGTAGGTTGTTGCTTCTAAAAACAAAGTATTTCCAAACTTGTTCTTTTTTAAACAAGAAAGGTAGATAGTCTGGTCCTATGGAAAACCCATGATAGAGAGCACATACCATCATTTTTAAAAGGTGATTCTGTTGTGAGATTCACTTTGGAAGTTTTTTCATACAAATAATGGCAAGAGCTATTATTTGTAGGACAAGGGAACTGAAACAGCAGAAGTCAAATCTTTCTACTCAGTGTTTGCTATGCAAGTCAAGTACGTAGTGCAAGGTTATGGAGGTGTCCTTCTGGCTTCTGAAAACTATTTCAAAGGCTGTTTATCCCTTTCTGGTATGTTAAGGCTTGAGAATTCGCTGTCTTTGTACTTTTGACATCAAACTAAGCCAACATTACAAGGAAC
>PVJN01013277.1:0-49176 GCA_004026805.1 Lasiurus borealis | reverse complement strand
TATGGAGCTTTTAGTTCAGTGAGGAAGAAAAATACTAGATAAGTTATTTTACAAGTACTGAATGTTATAAAAGAAGGAAGTTTTATGGGTGTAGATAGCAAGAAGCACTAACTAAGTTCAGGAGGTCAGGGGAGGCAGTTAATCAGGAGCTGGATAAAGGGGAAGAGAGCACAGAGTTTCACAGCATATGGTAATACACTGCAGCCAGAGTCTGGTTAAGAAGCTGCTCCAGAGGCTAGGCTGAAAATGTTAGTGGTTTAGGCTAGGGAAGCAGCAATGGGAGAGACTCAGAGAGTAAAATTATGAGATTTTGGAGATAGAGTCAACAGGATGTTATGATGGAGCAGAAAAGAAGTGAGACTAAAAGGCAACTAATAGGTTTCCAGCTAGAGAAACGAGGTGGACAGTAGTATACTTGCTTAATTAAGCTAGGAAACTGAAGAAGAGATTATCTTTTTACCTCTATAACTTCAGTTCATCTTATTATGCATATCCACCTCATGTCCCATAGTACAGTATTTGCAATATATCCTTCATAAAATCTTCCCTGGCCTCGCTAGTCCATACAAATCTCTTCAAACTCTAAATATATCAACTTTTAATTCTCACCACATAGTTGAATCCTTAAACCATTCTCCATAGTAGTAATAAGCACACTGATGTGGCTTTTCAAACAATAGTTTAAGCTACATGAAAGATTTATACTTCCAATTGCTTCTTGTGTCCATCACAGTGCAGAGAACACAGCAGATATTCAATAATACTTACTGTCAAACAAATATACTATATGTATCTTGGTAAGCCATTATTACAGACATATGTACATTCATATTTACACATACACCATTAATTATTTGTTAGTCAAAGGTGATGGAACTGAGAAACACACCATGAAAGGGCCCAGAGTAGGGTGCTCAGTAGTTTTCCACATTAACCATTAAAGCCTTAAATAAAAATTAAGTATGTCATCTCTCTCCAAAAAGTTATGATAGCGTATTTCTTTGACACAATATTAAATTATTGATGAGCCAGAAAAAAAATCTTTTGATAAAGGATTTTATAACAGATCTAGAAAATATGGGGACTTACCAAAAGGAAATGCACAACATCTCCTCTGCAGAAAGCAAGCATGGGATTCACAGAATTATGCGCTGCCACAAAGTGCCAGGCCAGCAATGGGACGCTGGAAGGATCCATCTAAGTGAAGAGAAGGCCAAAAATATTCACCACAGTTAACGGGCAAAAAGACAGAGAAAATTGATTAAAAACACAATCTGGCTAGTGTTCCTTGATAAAACTTCTACCAATTACTCATTAAAATGCCAACAAAGCCGGGACTGACTATTTTCTATATTTTGATAGAGTTTTGAATTACAAAGTATATATACAAAGTTCAGCAAATGTACACTCCAAATCTGTGCATTTTATTGTATGTAAATTTTATACAAAAGGAAAAACTTAGATAACTATAGCTAATCATATGCATGCTGATCTTTAGATTAAGAAAAAAATGCTGATTTCTTTAGTTTACTTGGAAATAAATAAAAAACTAATTTGTGAGTAGATGAAGAGAAGGATAGATATATAGTAAATATAGTACACTAAAATGTTAATTATAGAACTTAGATGGTAGTTATACAGATGTTTAATGTAAGTTTTTTTTCAACTTCTGTTTGAAAATGTTCATAATAAAACCTTGGAACAAATACCAATAAAAACATACAAAAAGAATTTAAACAAAACACCATGATAAATCTCAACTAGCCAGTGAAACTGACCTAAGGAATACTAGTGGCAATCTAACCAGCTTTGCCAGGCTTCTGCTGTGGCCCAGATACACAGGGTACCAAGGAAACAGAAGCGTGGTCTCCCTCAGTACAAGGGCTGCTTTCTGAACTAGTCTTAGTTCTGTAGCATTATTCTCCACCCCATCCCATCAGTACTTCTCCTCACACACATACCGGAAGACCACAACTCTCTGAAAACAATCAAGCAGGAAAAAAGGGAAATCAAGTGTGCATAACATACCAGAGGCAGAAGCCAAGGAAACAGTATATAATAGCAATATATGTTAGGTATTATATTCTACCAGTTCAGTATCTAAGCAGCAGCGTAAAAAACTTAAAGCAATAAAAGTAGAGAAGTTCAGATCTCATGATCCTCCGAACACTGCTATAGTAAACAGCTTATGTTGCTTTGGTCACATCAAGGTAAGCCCAGACAATAATTTTTGGAGTAGACGTCCATCTACCTAGTTTTATGACAATCTCACAGAATTTGCCACTTAAAATTCATTTCCCCCAACCTCCTGACATGGTCTTTTTGCTAAAAAGATGGAGAGGCTTACTCACCCGTCCATAGGGAAAAGTCATCCACACTTTCAAGGAAGGTTTCAATCCAATGACCAGTATCTTCAGGAGGAAAAAAATATCATTTAATATTTATCCTGTCATTTTCAAGTTTTTTGGTTTTTAAAGCCTCCAAAAGTTCTGAGTTTCATCTTCTAAATACACCCACCTTGGTTAAGGAAGCCATGGCCAGTAAGGAAAACTGTGTGATGGGATGATCTTTCAAGTCAGGCTTAGAATGGAGAGGCTCAATACAGCACACTTCACCCTTGGAACCACTGAACAGGCATCTAGACTCGCAGGTTCTCACTCCCATCACTCTCCTGAAAATGTAATCAAAAAATCCAGAAAGCAATTTAGCAATGACCCAAGGCACTATCATCTGTAGCTTGGATTATGACAATAGCCTCCTAACTCCAACTCTGGCCCCAGCAATGCAAGCTCCACAAGACACCAGCAAGATCTTTTTAAAATATAGGCCAGATTCTAAAAAACATTCCAATGGCTTGCCACTGTACAAAAAATAAAATCCAAATATCTTTACATGTTTTAAGGCCTTATATGATCTGGCTCCAGCTTTCACCCTCTCCCATTACTGTTGTTCCTGAGAAAGCCATGCTCCGGCCACACCAAACTGGTTGCTCCAGAGGCCAAGCCTGTGTCCGCCCATCAGAGCCTTTGTGCCTGGATGTCCCTCTGCCTGAAAAGTTTCCTTCAGATCTTTACATCTGTTAACCACATCATTCAGATCTTTACTCAAATGTCACCTTCTGAGAGAAGTCTTCCTGAATTATCCTCAAGTACACTCCAGCTCACTGACCTTATTTTCAGAGCACTCATAACTACGGAAATTGTTTCATTTGTGTCAGTTTATTGTCTGTATCCCTCCCACCACCCCAACTAGAACGTAAGTTCTATTAGAGTAGTAATCTTATCTGGTTCACAGCTACAACTCCGATGCCTAGAACAATGATTACACATACATATGCTCAATAAAAATTAGCTGAACAAAAAAACAGTATTTTTTAAGCAATTACTTTGGGCTCGACATTGTTAGAAGATATAAGAAACACAAGAAACAACAACAACAAAAAGTCCTTAAAGAACTGAGCGAAACATAATACATATTGTATTCTATATTCTATTCTATTTTCCTAACTCAGCTTTATAAGTGTTCTTCCATGTTACCTAAATAGTCTTTCCTCTTATTTAAAATATATATGGGGCAATTGTAAGACAATAAAAACCTTCCTATACCTGGTACTATGGTTTTATCATCAGCTTGGCCTGAGAACTAAATGGAAAACTCCAGAATAATGGTTCCCCAAGTTTAGAATCCCTATTCAAACCTACTAAGACAGAAATTGAGGGGTGGAAAGCAGGCCTGGAACTTCAGATGTTCCATAAGCCTCCCCAGGTCATTGTAGTACAGAGCCATAACCTATTTTCAATTACATGGGTTTTCCAGACTTCTTCATGTTCAACTTGAAGTCATTAACCAGAGCTAGTCTTTTCATTTGTCAACAAATGTCCATTAGTCTCTTACTTAAATGTCAATTCAAACACAGAGCCTCCGCTGTCGTTGCAAATTGCAAGAGTTGGATCATCTGTAAACTGAATAGAGAAAAAATTTATTTTCTTGTAACCAGTCAAATGTTAAGAAGGTAAGAGAGGAAAGTTATAATTTTTAAAAAATCTAAAACAAACAATGCTAATACTTAGTATTGAAATTACCTTAGCTAAACTTAATCCCTCTAAACACACAAACTTACCTGTGGTTTTAAAAATATAAAACCACCTTTCCTTAAGATAAAAGAAAAATATAAACTATAATTCATAAAAGCCCTAAAGTTTTCTACCTGGGTTCTTACGTTAATCTTTTCTAACTTGACTAAACTGAATAGGATACTTTGAATACATCAGCAGTTGCCTTATTTTCAAGAATAGAAGATATTTGGCATGTTTGAAAAATAAACATGTCTGAATATGTTGTCTAAATAACTGAGCAGTTAATTCATTATACATAAAATAGTTTAACTTTCATAAACTACCAGAGGCCCAGTGCATGGATTCGTGCACAGGTGGGGTCCCTCACCCTGGCCTGCACTCTCTCGCAATCCAGGACCCTTCAAAGAATGTCAAACTGCCAGGTTTCAGCCCAATCCCCTGAGGGATGTAGCAGTGCCGAAGCAGCAGGTGGCTGGGGAGGAGCCTCAGCCAGGCTGGGCACAGCTCCACTGCTACTCAATGGCTCTGCTGTTTCTGCTGCTGCAGCTATACTCACCAGCCATGAGCCTGGCTTCCGGCTGAGCAGTGCTCCTGCTCTGGAAGCGCACTGACCACCAGGAGGCAGCTCCTGCATTGAGCATCTGCCCCCTGGTTGTCAGTGTGTGTCATAGAAGACGAGTCAATCGATCATTGCAGTTGTTCAGTCGTAATGGTCACTTAGGCTTTTATATATGTAGATTCCTAAATGTGCTGTTCCTCAATGTGTTGCCTCATTGCTCTTCTTCAACTAACAGTACCTCAGTTACTATTACTTTCCTTGAAAATTCAAAGTAATAAATAATGTTCACAGTGACAGACTGTCCTATGGGCTTATGAGGTATGGTAAATGTAGATGTTGTACAACATAAAACTGAGTAACTTAACTTGTACCATATACAGTGACTGGTCTCCCTAACCCAATGGTTGGTGAGCCTTCCTAAATGGCATGCCTACAGACTCTTAGTCAGGAATGGTTGAGGTATAGGGGGCCACTGTACAATTATTCCTCCTCAACCTCACACACAGGCATAGTAAAGAAGTCCCACACTTGCGCTCTCAACCAACTAAGCAGTTGTCAAAGTGTGAGGAAAAATACCTCAAAGTGTAGGAAAAATAACAGGGCTGTATTTTTATTTATTAATTTTCTACTTCTTGTGTATGTGTTTTACAACGTATTTAAGTACTAGTACAGTATATTCATATAATTATACTATATATAAACAAATAAAAATACACGAGCCCAAACTGATACTGATGAGATGAAGAGTTAACTTTGGAGAATAATGAGTAAGAGTATTGAAGTGCAAGTGGCTACTGTCAATCCAAAACTTCAGAAGTATCTAATCATATATGTCTCTTGCCACCCCTTTCTCCAATGTCACATGTCTGCATGCAGTACCACCTTTAATACCATTCCCAATAGCTTCAACTACTATGCTTTTAACTTTAGCTGCATTCTTCTCTTTTCTCTTTGCCTTTATAGCTTCTTTCCTATTGTTTCTCCTAAAAGTTATATTTTTTCTGCAAATGGATAGGCCTTTCATAAACATCACCAACTAATTATTCCTTTAGCCAAACATTTCTTGAGCAGCTACTATGCATAATACAAAGTAAAGGAGAAACAGATTCTGGTTTCAAAGATCTTAATCTATTAAAGGATATAAAATGTAAATACAAACTATAACATATTAGCAGTTGGTACATGCCATATGAAAAAAGGTCAAAATAAAGTGCCATGATGTTCAGAAAGAAAAGAAATTCCCTCTAATTTTACTTGTCTTGGTTGTTTTCATTGTTGTTAAATGCTTCAATGCTGCTTTCTCACAGAAGACTTTTATGTAACTAACCTAAATCCAGACACATAAACTCCAGATGCTTACAGACTGTAAAAAGCATATGTATGGATAAGAGAGGTCTGCATAGCTAAGCAACCAAATGTGTACTTAATTAAAATCTAGAAAATCTAATTTAGACTTCCCTAGTTATAGTCCTCTACCTTTTATGCTCCTGAACATGGGCTTGACAACATACAAAAACCAAGGTTTATATTGTATTTACAAATAAAATCTGTGTCCTAAGTTGGTTTATTTTTTTTTCAGGCCTGTAAGGAGAAAGCCAAGACTCAAATCTTAATGCTTTTCCTTTACAGGCCTGAAAGAAAATAAACCAACAGAATCATTTCTAAACATAATGCAAACTTTGGTTCTTTCGCAGTTGGTGCCCTGAATGAACCTCAGGTAACTTCCAATGAAGTGTGAATAGGCACACTATCTCAGCAATAAAGCCTTGATAGACTAAACAAAAGGTAAAAAGACTCTTTAAAATCATCACATGGGTTTCAGTAAGGTACCACCTGTCTTTGCTGCCAACCTCTTATCTAGGAGCACATCAATGTACTCTTTTCCTGCTATATCTATCAGACATCAGTTCAACCTGCAACTAATGATACCATGCTATACCACCTCCAATTTTTCACTTGGGAAAACATCTTGTTGGGCTAGTCAAACAAAAGACAGATTCTTTTCAGGAATATTTTTTATATAAATAAATGTACTTAAAAACAGATGCAAAGACATAATAATAATAAAAATATCAGAAAAAGAAAACAAAGATATTACCTTAATATGCAATATTGCTGTTCCTGGAGGATGAGCATCTGTTATGGATCTTAGAAGTTTTCCACTGGCCAAATCCCACATAGTAATCTAAAAGACAACTAAATGCTTTAAGAAACAAATTTATTGCTCTTTTTTGGACTTAAGTATCCTGCCTTCTTGCTGAAATAATCTATTCCTGGTCTGTAAACATTGTAGGCAAAGAACCATAAAGTTAAAATATAACTAAAGGTTACAGACACATTAAAGCACAGGGTCTTCATTCCAACTTTATCCATCCCTCATCCTGCCCAATCTACTTCTCCCTTTAGATTTTAAATTTTGTTTTTATACTGACAGGTCAAAGAAATTTCTTTAATGAGTCCATTTCTTTAGGAAAATCTTACTACCAAACTAGCCAATGATGTATAAGTCACAAGATAAGAAATACCCTATATTATTGCCAGTTTCAGAAGTGGAAAGAAATACCAAAATAATTATCCAAGACCACAGTAATAAGAATACACAAAGCAGAATATACTGTATTTTAAAAGTAGCAACAATTATCTACACTACTGCAAGAAAATATGTTATATAACACTCTGGTTTGTTTATAAAAGCTATTTACTTATTCAGACACATGATTTAGGAAACTAAAAAATCACAGGCTTAAAAGGTTGGGGGTTCAAGATGGCAGAGTAGGAAGATCCTAAATTCACCTCCTCCCATGGCCACACATGGAATAATTCCCTCTGAAAAATACCTAAAAACTGTTTAACAGCTCCTCCAAAACAGAGATAAAAGGGCCACATCGAGATGGGTAGGAGAGACAGAGATGCAGTCTTACCAAAAACCCACCCCCAGCTATCCAGAGGGATCTCACAAATGCAGAGCTTCTCCCTGGAGAGAGGAATTTATGCCCCACTTCAGGCACTCCTACCCTTAGGGCCTGTGCCAGAGAGATGAGCCCCAGAAACACCTGGCTTTGAAAACAAAAGGGCTTGTGTCCAGGAAACACAAAGAGCTACAGGGAACTGAGATTCTGCCCATAACGGGCTGGCATGCAGACTCACTTGCCCAGGAACCCAGCACAAAATTGGAAGTTTGAAAAGAACCTAAACCATCAGTAATGGGGATTCATTTGCTAATCTTAAAGTGTCTGCTGAAGGGGCAGGGGCCTGATGGGACTCTCTGGCACTGTTGGGCACCATTTTGCACCATTTGTGCACTTTCCTTCTACATTGCTACTGCCAGCAGATATGTGCAGTCACAGTATACTCCTGTGTGGTCCCACTAAGTTGGAGAACATGTCCCATCCCTACACTACCCTGCTCCCTCATTAAAACTGGCAGGAGTGTCCCAGCCCGGTGCACTCTCACAGCCCTACCAATGCCAGCAGGCACACCCCAGCACTGTCCAAAGCTGGCAGGTTCGCTCCCAGTCCAGTGCTCTCCCTTTGCCTTGCCAAAGTCAGTGGGAGTGTGCCATTCACACAGGGACGGGCTTCAGCTTTGTCACACATCTAGAAGCCATAGAGGAACTCTCAGGGCATGTAGGCCAAGATATGTCAGCTTTACGCACTCACACTACAGCTTGCTGGTACCTTCCAGAATGGGGCTTATATACACAAATTTTTGCAACTGTTTCCCAGGGGACACCTGCAGATCACCTGGACTGGAGGCCAGCAGGTTTTACAACTGCAGTTCCAGTGGACTGTATACAGTATATCTGTATATGTTAAAAGCTGCTGCTGAAGGATGTGGTTTTCAGTCAGCCTGAAACTGGGTGCTGAATGAGATCCCTCCCTTTGTAACACTGGCAGAGCATGGCAAATCCTCAAAACTGGGACCTATCAAATTTAAATTAGGCTGCTTAGATAATCACAACAGTTCAAGAGACAACCAAGAGTTAGGGCCAGGTTGAAAATAAGGTTCATCTCTCCTACACAAGGTCACTCTTCAAGAGTGGGAGAGACCAGGTTAGCAGGGGAGCGCAGTTGGGGAAGGAGAACAAGCCTGCAGGAGAGAGCAGTTGGGAGGGAACAGGCCTACAGGGGAGGGCAGTTGGGAGCCATAAGTCCTGGATTATGAGAGGGATGTCCAACTGCCCGTTTAGGTCCAATCCCAGATTGGGAGGGTGCAGGGGTCTCCAGATTGGGAGGGTGCAGGCTGGGCTGAGGGACACCACCCCCCATGCATGAATTTTGTGCACCAGGCCTCTAGTATGAGAGATAAAGAGTTTCAAGGTAAGCAAAAGCTAAAATAGTACACTAGCACTAAACAGGCCTTACAAGAAATGTTAAAAGGATTTTTAAAATTGACAAGAAAAGATACTAATTAGTAACAAGAAAACATATGAAAATAAAAATCTCACTGGTAAAGGTAAATACACATGAAAGGTTGTAAGTTAAAGCTAAAATGAAAGTTAAAAGACAAATGTAGTAAAAAGAACTAAAAGTAAAATAAATAGTTAAGGAATACACAAAATAAAAAGTTGCAAAATGTGACATCGAAAATAAAACATGTGGGAAGGAAAGTAAAAATGTAAAGTTTTAGATTGCATTAAACCTTAGCTTGCAGCCTAAGTGCTCATCAGAAGATGAGTGAATTAAAAAACTGTGGTACATCTACACAATGGAATACTATACTGTGGTAAAAAAGAAGGAATTCTTACATTTGCAATAGCATGAATGAAACTGGAGAGCATTATGCTAAGCAAAATAAGCCAGTCAGAGAAAGATAAATATCACATAATCTCACTCATTTGTGGAATATAATAAACAACATAAACAGATGAACAAAAATGGGTCCAGAGACAGAAAAGCATTGATCAGACCATCAAAACTCAGAGAGAAGGTAGGAGAGGTTGGGGGTAAGAGGGAGATCAATTAAAAGACTTGTATGTATGCATATAAGCCTAACCAATGGATACAGACACCAAGGGGGAGAGGGCATGAGTGTGCTGGCGGGGGGGGGGGGGGGTGGTCAGTAATGGGGGCATAAGAACACATATGTAATACCTTAATCAATAAAGAAAAATAAAATAAAATTTAAATTTAAAAAAATCAATGGAAAATATCCTCAGGTAAGGAATAGATAAGATAGATAGGTAGATAGGTAGATAGGTAGATAGGTAGGTAAGTAGGTAGGTAGGTAGATAGATAGATAGATAAAATTTTAAAAGGAAAAAAAACTTAGCTTGCTATAGACTTAAAAGATAATAAGGAGTCTAAACATAACAATAAAGTCATCAAACCACAAAAAAGAGAGCAAAAGAAGAAAGAACTATAAAACAGCCAGAAAAAAATTAATAAAATGGCAATAAGTACATAGCTATCAATAATTACTTTATATTTAAGTCAACTAAATTTTCCAAACAAAAGACACAAAAGTGGCTGAAGAGATTAAAACAAAAGACCCATCTATATGGTGACTACAAGACTCACTTCAGATGTACAGACACACACAGAATGAAAGGAAAAGAATAGAAAAAGATGTTTCATGCAAATGAAAGACAAAAGAAGGGTGAGGTGCTATAGTTCTACCAAACAAAAGAAACTTTAAAACAAGTCTGTAATAAAAGACAAAAATCGGCATTACATAATAATAAAGGGGTCAATCCAACAAGACAATAAACATTCGTAAATGTTTATGAATCCAACATAAGAACACCTAAATATATAAAGCAAATATTAACAATCCTAAAGAAATAGCAATCTTAGCTAATAAGAGTAATATGCAAATTAACCATCACTCTGCTACACCCATAA
This sequence comes from Lasiurus borealis, assembly GCA_004026805.1. Taxonomy (NCBI): domain Eukaryota; kingdom Metazoa; phylum Chordata; class Mammalia; order Chiroptera; family Vespertilionidae; genus Lasiurus; species Lasiurus borealis. The sequence continues at coordinate 38,698 of PVJN01013277.1, read as the reverse complement.
ACCATGCTCACAGCCACTCCCACCAGCCAATCAGGATCAAGTAGGCAAATTAACTCCAACTAAGATGGCTGCAGCCACAGAGTGAGCAGGAAGGAGGCTTGGGTTTCCCTGGCAATGGAGGAAGACATGCTTTCCACACACCCTGGCAAGCCCAGGCCTCCACACAAGGCTACAAAGTTTCAATTATAGAAGATAAATAAATCCCAAGAAAAATGGCAGCAGCCACATAGATGGAGAGAGCAGAAAATTAGGGTTGCCCCCAGCAATGGAGGAAGCCAAGCTTCTGCAGCCCTGGCCTCTCTTGGGCTATGCTTAAGGATACAAAGTTTCAATTATAGAAGATAAATAAATCCCAACAGAAATGGCTGCCACCACAAAGACAGCAGGAAGCTTGGCTCTGCTACAAGCTACAAAGTTTCAATTGTGGAAGATAAATAAATTCCAGATACCAGGGCCTCCGCTTGGGTCACTGGGGAGTGTGGCTGGCCTGCAAACCACCAGAGGCCCCTCACCCAGGCTGCCCCATGACTCAAGGGAACCCCCACCCTGATCTGGGACACCCTTCAGGGCAAACCAGCTGACCCCAACCCATGCACCAGGTCTCTATCCTATCTAATAAAAGAGTAATATGCAGATTGACCATCACTCCAACACAAAATATGGCTGCCCCCATGTGAACATAAAATGGCTACCACAAGATGACCAGCAGGGGAGGACAGCTGTGAGTGACCAGGCCTACAAGAGAGGGCAGTTGTGGGCGATCAGGCCAGCAGAGGAGGGCAGTTAGGGGTGACCAGGCTGGCAGAGGAGGGAAGTTGGGGGTGACCAGGCCTGCAGGGAAGGGCAGCTGCAGGGGAGAGTAGTTGGGGGTGACCAGGCCTACAGGGGAGGGCAGTTAGGGGTGACCAGGCCTGCAGAGGAGGGCAGTTAGGGGGAAACAGACTGGCAGGGGAGCAGTTAGGTATCAATCAGGTTGGTTGGGGAGTGGTTAGGGGATAATCAGGCTGGCAGGTAGAAGCAGTAAGGGGCAATCAAGAAGGCAGGCAGGCAAGCAGTTGGGAGCCAGCAGTCCTGGATTGTGAGAGGGGTCCCAGATTGGAGAGGGTACAGGCTGGGCTGTGGGACACTCCCCGCCTCTTGTGCACAAATTTTGTGCACTAGGCCTCTAGTACAACAATAATAGGGGATTCTAATACCCCACTTACATCAATGAATAGCTCATGAGACAGAAAATCAGTAAGGAAACATGGGCCTTAAATTACACATTAAACCAAATGTATTTGACATAGAGAATATTCAATCCAAAAGCAGCATATTACACAGTCTTCTCAAGTGCACAAAGAACATTCTTCAGGATAAATCACATGTTAGACCACAAAATAAGTCTCAATAAATTTAAGAATGCTGAAATCATATCAAGCACCTATTCTAACCACTGAGTGTAAAACTAGAAATTAAAAAATCTCAAATATGTGGAGGTTTTACAATATGCTATTGAAAAACCAATTTGTCCATAGAGAAGCCAAAAAGTACTTTGAGACAAATGAAAACCTAAATACAACATACTAAAATCCATGGGATGCAACAAAAACAGTTTAAGTGGAAATTTCATAGCAATACAGGCCTACCGAAACAAGAAAAAACACAAATAAGTAAGCTGAGTTTATACCTAAAGGAACTAGAAAAAAAGAAACAAAACAAGCCCAAAGTTAGAAGGGAATAAATAATAAAGATCAGAGCAGAAATAAGTGCAATAAAGACCAAAAATACACCCATACAAAAATCAATAAAACTAAGAGCTGGTTCTTTGAAAATATAAATAAATAGACAAACCTTTAGTTAGAATCTTCAAGAAAAAAAATAGGGATTAAATAAAAAAGTGAAAAATGTAAGAAGTTACAACTGATACACCACAGAAATACAAGAGTATAAGAGACTACTGTGAACGATTATACACCAACAAATTTAACAACCTAGAAGAAATAGATCAATTCCTAAAAACATATGATCTTCCAAGATTAAATCATAAATAGAAAATCTGAATAGACCAATTAATAATAGATTAAATCAAAAATCTCCCAACACACAAAAGTCTAGGACCAGATAGTTTTTGCTGACTTCTGCCAAATATTTGAAAAACATTTAATGCCTATCTTTCTCAAATTCTTCCAAAAATCTGAAAAGAAAATAACATTTCCAAACTCAATTTAGGAGGCCAGCATTACCGTGATAACAAAACCAGCCCAAAAACAAAAATTATAGGCCAATATCATTGAACAAAGATGCAAAAATCCTCAACAAAATATTACCAAACCAAATTCAACAAATGCAAACATGGTAGAATATCCACAAGTTAGGCAGCATGATACAACACATCTATACTAATAAAAGGGTAATATGCTAATTAGACTGGGTCAACCAGACATCTTCCAGACATCCAACTTCCTTCCAGACAAAGCCATAGCAGAGGCGGTTAGGGGCAATCAGGCCAGCAGAGGAGCAGTTATGGGGGACAGATAGGAGGTGACCAGCAGCAGGGGACCAGTTAAGGGGCGATCAGACCAGCAAGCAGAAGCAGTTAGGGGTAATCAGGCCAGCAGAGGAGGGCAGTTGAGGCCAATCAGGCTGGCAGGGGAGGGCAGTTGGGGGCGATCAGGCAGGCAGGGAAGGGCAGTTAGGTGGTGATCAAGCAGGCAGGCAGAGGCAGTTAGGGGCGATCTGACAGGCAGGTGAGTGTTTAGGAGCACTGGATTGAGAGGGATGTCCCGGATTGAAGAGGGGGCAGGCCAGGCTGAGGACCGTCCCCCGTAACCCCCACACACACACAAATTTCATGCACCAGGCCTCTAGTTAAAAATATAAAATATAGCCTTGGCCAGGTGGTTCAGTTGATTGGAGCATCAATCTGTGCACCAAAAGGTTGACAGTTCAATTCCTGATAAGGGAACATATCTAGATTATGGGGTCAATCCCCAGTTGGGCACATATGGGTGGCAACAAATCTATGTTTCCTTCTCACATCAATGTTTCTCTCTCTCTCTCTTCTCTTTTCTTCTCTCTCTCTCTCTCTCTCTCTCTCTCTCTCTCTCTCTCTCTCTCTTCCTCCCTCTCCCTCTCCCCACTTCCTCTATTCTAAAAAGAAGTAAATAATAGAAACATATCCTCAAGTGAGGATTAACAGGAAAAATAAAGAAAGAATAAAATCATATGATTATCTTAATGGACATAAAAAATCATTTGACAAAATTCAACATCAATTCTCAACAAGAGTGGGCATGCAGGCAGCATATCTCAACATAATAAAAGTTACATATGATGAGACCATAGCTAACATAGTCAACAATGAAAAGCTGAAAGTTTTTCCTCTAAAATTATGAACAAAACAAGGATGCCCACTTTTACCACTTTTATTTAACATAGTAATGAAAGTCCAAGCCAGAGCAATTAGGAAAGAAAAAGCATCCAAATTGAAAAGGAAGAAGTAAAACTGTCATTATTTGTGGACAATATAATTTTATATAGAGAAAATGCTAAAGACTCCACCAAAAAACTGTTCAAGTTAACAAACAAATTTAGTAAAGTTGCAGGGTACAAATTCAATATACAAAATTCTGTTTCACCTCTATACAATAACAACAAATTATCAGAAAGAGAAATTAAGAAAACAATTCCATTTACAATTGCAACAGAAAGAATAAAATACCTAGTATTAAACTGAACCAAGGAGGAAAAAGACCCATAGACTGAAAATTATAATGCACTGAGTGAACGAATCTAAAGAAGACACAAATAAATGGAAAACTTTTCAAGCTTATGGATTAGAAGAATTAATGTAGTTAAAATGTCCATAGTACCCAAAGTAATCAATAGATTTAATACAATTCCTATCAAAATTCATGACGTTTTTCAATGAAACATAACAAACAATCCTAAAACTTGTTTGGAACCATAAATACCCAAATAGCCAAAGCAATCATGAGAAAGAAGAAGAAAGATAGAAGTATCACATTCCTGGATTTAAAACTATATTACAGTTACAGTAATCAAAACTATATTGTACTGGCATAAAAACAGATACAGAGACCAATGGAAGAGAATAGATACTTCAGAAATAAACCCACACATATTAATTCATGACAAAGGAGGTAAGAATATACAATGAGGAAATAAATGGTGCTAGGAAAACTGGACAGCCACATGCAAAAAAGAATAAAACTGAACTACTATCTTACACCATACAAGAAAAGTAACTTAAAATGGATCAGACTTGAATGTAAGACTGAAAATACAAGACTCCTAGGAAAAAAACATAGACTTATGGTAAGTTCCTTGGTAATAAATTTTTGGATCTGACTCCAAAGCATAAATACACAAGTGGGACTACAATAAATTGAAAAACTTCTGTACAGCTAAGGGAACTATCAACAAAATGAAAAGATGATGTACTGAATGGGAGAAAATATATGCAAATCATATGTCTGATAAGGGTTAATATCCAAAATATTACATATATAAAGAATTAATATATAAAGAATTCATACAACTAAATAGCAAAAAATAAATAATATTTTTGGATGAGCAGGGGATCTGAAGAGCCTTTTTTCCAAAGGCCTACAGATAGCAAATAAGCACATGAAAAGATACTCAACATCACTAATCATCAGGGAAATGCAAGTCAAAACATAATGAGATATCACCTCACACCTGTTAGAATGGCTAGGATCAAAAGACAAAAAATAACAAATGTGGACGAGGGTGTGGAAAAACAAAACTCTAGTGTACTATTGTTGGGAATATACGTAGGTGCAGCTACTGTGAAAAATAGTATGGAGGTTCCTCAAAAAATTAAAAATAGAACTACCATATGCCCCAACAATTCCAATCTTGGGAATTTATCCCCCCCAAAATAAAATACTAACTCAAAAAGATATCTACAGTCTCATGTTCATTGTATTTGCAATAGCTAAAATGTGGAAATAATCTAAGGGTCCATAAATGGATGAATGGATAAAGAAGATGTGATATATATATAATATATATATAATGGACTTCTACTCAATGTAGAAATAAAAAAATAAGAAAGAAGGAAGTTTGCCATTTGCAACATGGATGAACTTTGAGGGTATTATGCTAAGAGAAACACAAATATCATATGATTTCACTTATATATGGAATTTAAAAAAACAAGATAAAACTCATTGATATGGAAAACAGACTGGTGGTTACCAAGAGAAAGGGGGCTTGCTTGAAGGTTGGGTACAATGAGTGAAGGGTGTCAACAGGTACAAATCTCCGGTTATAAAATAAATCAGTTATGGGGATGTAATGTACAGCATGATGACAACAGTCAATAATATTGACTGCATATTTGGAAGTTGCTAAGAGAGTAAATCTTAAAAGTTTTCATTACAAGAAAAAATAATTATGTAATCTGTATGATGATGAATGGTAAGCAGACTTATTGTGGTGATAATTCAAATATATACAAATATGGAATCATTATATTGTACACTTGAAACTAATATAATATTATATGTGAATACCTCAATTTTTAACAAATCACATACTCTGGCTCAGTCAATAACAATTACTACAAAATTTGAGTAAGACAAAAGTGAGACTGAGTAATCTCAGGTTAGCTCTATAGGCATGTCACTTTATAACATATTTTGGTCTTCAAGATATTGATCTAGAGATACTATTTTTAAAAAGTGATTTCAACATTGTCTTATGGATAAAATAAAGTTCTTTATTTACCTGTCCTTTAGCAAAGCCACAGAGAAGTCTTGAGCAGTCATTGTTAATACTGAGGGCAGAGATGGCTCCATACTGTCCTCCAACACTAGTGCTACCCAGACAGAGTCGCAAGGCTTGATTCTGATCTAAAGAAAGCAATTTGTAAAAGCAAGTGAAAGAAATGGAAGGAATAAATAAATACATATTTATTATAAGCTTGTTTTCAAAAACTTGTGAGGTACCAAGAATCAACTGATGAAGTTATATCATTTTAAATACTACTAAAGGCTGGGCACTGAATTTGACATTAAAAATGCAGGTGGGGAGTGGGGACACAATATCCACACAGAAGCATAATACATAACTTGCTAATGATAAGTGAAAAACTCCATAAGAAAACTATCTCCACAAACAACCCATCTTTCATCATCCTCATTCCAGAACTGTATTTCTTGCTATTTTTAAGATGAAAAGTTACAGGGAATACTGCCTTTTTAAGTAGCTTTTGCCAAAACGCGTTTGGCTCAATGAATAGAGTGTCAGCCTGCAGACTGAAATGTCCCAGGTTCAATTCCGGTCAAGGGCATGTACCTTGGTTGCGGGCACATCCCTAGTAGGAGATGTGCAGGAGGCGGCTGATTAATGTCTCTCTCTCATTGATGTTTCTAACTCTCTATCCCTCTCCCTTCCTCTTTGTGAGAAATCAATAAAATATATTTTTTTTAAAAAGGTGAAATATCAAATTTTATTAATATAGAATTTGACTTCATTTCTATTATCCATGTAGAAAAGGTTTACTAAGCAAATTAACGGAACAAATAAAACTACAGTGTTTACTTAACAGAATTATTTCAAGCATCAACACTTGATATGCTAAAAGCCAAATAATTAAAACCTCTACTAGATTAAGTTATTTAAGGGCAAGGATTTTGCCTTAATCATCTCTGATATCTCCAGGAGGCACTCAATTATTATTAAACATTATTATCTAATAATTAAAATAAATTTCTCTAGGGCATCTCCTACATAATGCTTATTTTGTGTAACGTTCATGACTGTACCCACTTGAAAACCATGAAATAAAAATTTTAAACATAATAAGGCATGCCTACAAAGTTTAACTTTAGAGGGGAAAATAAATAAACCCACCACTCTCGAACAATTTGGAATTCTCTCAACTCCCCCAGCAATTGTTTGTGTCACCCTTCACTAGTATTAAAAACAATACAAAAGGCCAAAATGGAATCACTTTTGCTAAGCCCCCTATTACCAAACTAAGACTTAATACTTAAGTAGTTGCAGTGTGTCCCAGGAATGGAATTTCAAACCAGTCGATCAGGAATTGCCTGGTCAGTACTAGTTAGGTAATCTATCTCTTTGACAGACCCATCATAAAGGAAGGTGACCCTGCCAGACCCAATCTGCTTTTTGCTAGTATTAACTTCCTTGTACATTGCCTTCTGCCTATAGAAGTCTTTCATTTGGTATAGCTTCTGGGAGCTCCTTTCTATCTGCTAGATCAGCAATGTTCAATCTTTTTAATGTCATGGCATGCATAAACTAATTACCAAAATTCTGCAGCACACCAAAAAGTGTATTTTTTTGCTGATCTGACAAAACAAAATAGGTATCATTCTGATTCATTCACACAGGATGGCTACTGTTATGTTAGCCATTGTTATTTTTTTATTTGACAATCTAAGGGAAAAGAGGTCAGTGCCCTAACTAAATAGTCAGGTGTTGCATGTTTTAAAAATTCTTACGCCACACAGCTTGAAACTGCTGTGCTAGATAATGCTACCTGATTCATAAATCATTGAATTAATCCCATAACCTTTAAAATTTACTTAGCCAAATTTTATTAACATTAACTACATGCTACTTTTTGGAGGTAAATATGTTTTCCACCATGAGACTGAAAACTCTGTAAGGCAAAAGTTGTAAGTGAATAAACACTCCCAGAATACTAGCAGGTTGCCTTCCTTAACACTCAGAGGTATCTGATAGTTATCTGAACAGCTTCCACATTTGCAAATCTTCCTTTTGAAAGGGTAAATCTAGACAGAGCCCCAAAACGTGCTTTTTAGGTCTAGGAAATACTGTGTAAGTCCTTTTGCCCATCCAAAGTAAATACTGTAAGAATATTATTCTATGTTCATAAACTGGCTCAAGTAGTAATTTCCACCTTCCCAAGAAATTGACTAAATTGATGGCTGTATGGTATCTGCCACACAAAAAAATACTTCTCATTTACTGAAATCATTTTAGATTTTAGCCTTCTATGATGAATATTCAAAAGGAGTAAAACTCATATAAGGGATTATGTGTTTTAAAAGTCATTATCTTTATTCATATCTAGCATTACAATTACAGATTTTTCTCTAATTTTTCCCTATTTACATACTTTTTCTTCCCTTCCCTAGTTTAGTTCAAATTATTAAGATTTCCTTACTCTAAATATGATGTAACACTTTATTTTACTTAACTGAAACTGTCTATAAAATAATGATGTTTCCCATTATCCTTATCAGGGTTGCCTTAAAGAGTTAGCAGATTATCCTTACACCTTGTTTTGCAAACTGTCACAATACAACCGTTGGGCACATACCACTATTTCAGGTCATGTTTGTGGGCAATGGAATAACTGACAGTTAAGAGGATAAAGGCAGAAACTCCATTACAGTCTCACAAAGCCCACAAAGTCTGGGCTCCTGCCTTCCAAGCACAGAGTCTTGTCTTAATAGAGTCTTGCTGGGATCCTTTGTAATTACTGCTTTGAGATCCAAACCTCACATAGTTCGGATCCACCAAACGTAGAGATAACCACTACTGCTTTCTGCTTTAACAAAGTTCGTACTTTAAATTAGACGATTTAAGTATTATAACTCAGGAAAAGAATAGGAGAATTAAAGTGTATGATAAAATAGAAAATAAAGTTACCATTAAGAGGAAACAAAGAAGATGAAAGGAAAAAGACTGTTTGTGATTTGAGGTTAAAACCCAAACATAACTGTTTTCCTGACTATGGGTCCCCTATACTAAAAACTAGCTAAGACAAGAAACCAAATTATCAACCTGGGTCATTCCTGAAAGTTGTATTAATTTACATCCAACAAGAATGTGTTAATAAAAATACTCTTAACTTTTTTCTTGGTTTTTACAATGTATTCAATACATTATAATTAATTATAATACATTGATAATGTCCCTTTATAAGGTCACATGGCTATGAAGTGATGCACAGTATATAAAATATAACCTATTTTAACTCCAAGAGATATTTATCAATTTTTATTGCTGGATTTATATGCTCTATTTTTACAGTACCATATTAATAAACTATCTATTACAGAATTTAGACTAAATTCAGAAAGATAGACTTCTGTAAAAGCAAAACAGTCTTATTGGAGAGGTTTCTTTGCTAGATTTAATAAAACAATTCTGGGAAAAGGTACAAAAATAAAAAGAAAGCCTCTTTCAAGCACTTAAATTCTGTAGTTATATAGAAAAAACAGGACATGGACAGAAGCAAGAAAGATGAAAATCAGTACTCTCTGCAAATTCAACTCTCCAGGGGCCTCTTGATCTGAATTTAAATATAAACAATCTATTTTCCCCCTACTCTCTGAAATCTCCTTTGTCTATCATTGGGGTGAAAAGATTAAATTAGTAATATCTAATTTCATTTACAAATTCACATAAAGCCGCTTTTGGTTGGCATCGTCAACTTAGCTTATTGTGTGTGTTTTTTTTAATTGGAATGGGTCCTTATGAAGCAAATAGCTGGACAAGAAATAGGAAATGAAACTATCATTTTTCCTATAAACCTCACAGAATTGGCATACAGTTTAAATGAGAAAAAGTACAAAATGGTATAAATGCAAGAGATTATTATTAGCAATAAACAGATTACCAATTAATTAAAAGAACTTGAAGCCCAGATATCACAAAAAGCACATCTATTTGACACTGCAATGAATTATACCTATTTCTCTTATTAGCATAACTTTCAAAGTATACTTCACTTAGGGTAGGTATCCTCGGAATGCTGGGCTTATGAGTAATGAGCTGAATAGCAAAGAAAAATCACAAATAATGCATAAAACCTATAATAACTATCAAATCTAAATTTGAACATACTCCCAGAATTTTTCTTCTCTTTCTGTGTAGCAAAATTAACCCAATCTTCTATTTCTTTGCCCCTAATTTGTTTTAACTGGTTCCTAAAAACTGTCAAAGTAGGAAATACCTAGATCCAAGAAGAAATTAAATTTAATTGTGTGTGTGTAGAGCTCTACTGTTATTGGCAGTATTCATCATTTTTCAATATTACTCTTTTCTTATCCTTTGAGCATATTAAAATATTCTCTAAGACCAAAGGAGAAGCAAAGAGATATTAAGAAACATTTTTCATCAATGACTATAAAACAGCAACCATTTTTACCTGATATCCATCTAACCAACACACATAATTAAAGTTCTCATTCCCTCTGTAAAGGTTACCGACTGAACCCAGATAACACTGAATCCCCATGGCTAACCAGCTATTTTCTATAATGCTGATACTTACAAAGAGTCATTTGTGTTCATTCCCAAACTTGTTCATGCCATTCATGCCACTCATATTGCTATACTTTACAAACTTAATTAAAAATATACAAACTGATGAAATAGAGTGAAAAAGAAAGGGCTATCGTTTCCATGAAAACTAAATGAATGCTTAGAAAAACTTGGTAAAGATAAATTGCTTTAAAAATTGTCATGAAATAGGATGTGTGCAAGATAACTGCAAGAGATTCAATAGAAGTTTTATGAAAACCTAGTGTTTTGTACTCATTTAATTCACAGGGCCTACACTCTTACCACTTTTTTAAAAAATTAAAAGTGCAAATTTTGCATGACCCATTATTGATGCAGTTTGTGCCAAAAATGATGCTGCAGACCTCCATCTGGCAGATACAAAACCAAAGTACAGGCTTTGGTATATATCAAAAGATTAAGGGAGAAATGAATATTTATATATTTTCAGTTAAAACATCAAAGGTATGCATAAATTTATAGTTTTTAACAATTCCCTGCTTTAACTTTCAATTAACTGGTTTTCTTCTATGAGTACTTCATAAGAGGGCACTAATTGATAGCATTCTCTTTCAAAATTAAAAGGTCAAAAGAGAAAAGTCACTCATGCAAACCAAAATTACTATACCTTTTCCTTTGAGTCCATGGAGAAAAGATCAAAAGAGAGAAAGCAAGAGATCAGATCAAAAGTTCAGAGAAAAGACAGGTAAAATTTCAAGAGTTTAAGTGACAAACTATGTTATCTATAAGAAGGATACTAAATGTGATTAACTGATGTCTCTAAAGTTTATGGTTATATTCAAGTATTGGTTATTGGAAAAAGAGAACAAGTATAACATTCAAATTACAGCACAGTAAGTAAATCCAAGTTCATTAGATTTGATTAATTTTTGTCCTGGTCAGGTGGCTCAGTTAGTTCGAGAGCCATACTGTATACTGAAAAGTTGGGGGTTCGATTCTCAGTCCAGACACATACAAAAAGCAACCAAATCTGTAATAAACTAGCTATTACAGAATTTATACCAAATCAAATCTCACCTCTCCCCCACACCTCTCTCTCTAAAACACCTCCCCCCCCCAAAAAAAAAGACAGTCTACTAAAGTATGCTAACAACTTAAAAAATAGAAACCTAAGGACCTTGGGACAGGAAAATATCTTTATTAATATTTGAATTTTTTAGATCCTCCATATAGGTAAAATCCAAGATACGCAATAAATGCTATATATCTATAATTCCATACAAATAAGCAACACAGACGTAGACATAGACACTAGGGCGGTGGGGACTTGCACTTGGGGATACAAGTGGCGACGGGGGATCAACTATGGAAAAAGGGAACATATGTAATAGTTTAAACAATTAAAAAAAAGAATAAACAACATATATCATTCTTTATAAAGCATATAATTATTACTATTTTAATGTCCCAGGTCACTCTTCCAATGGGGAATCTATTAGTAATTAAACAAGAATGGTTCTTCCTTCTACACTTTATCCTATGATCAATGAAGATGTTTAAAAGAGATCAGATTTAACCCAACTCTTCAATCTAGACACTTCACAGTATTATTACTTTACCCTGGTTTACAAGCAAATTTAAACAATTTGTTAAAACTCATTGTCCAAATATATGACTCTTACAAAAGTGAGTAAAATTTATTAACACATAGTTAAAAACCCAAAGCACAACCAGAATATTAAGATTCTTTCTCAAAATGTTGACTCTAAGAATACTTTCTTTTCCATTAAATTATAATAAACCTACTATTTCATCAGAAAGCTGCTGGGATCTAAAGAAAATTAGGAAGTACACCAAAGGAAATTAAGGAGACATTAGCAAAAGATAATATACTCTTCTCCTTTGATAGTTTTTGTTTTAAATATATTCATTTTAATTTGTTATATTAAGCTCTACAAAGGTTTGATTATAAGCAGGTACATATTCTTATAACCTCATGGTAAGGAGGGAATGTTAAAACAGATAGGGTTGAGGAAAAGTAACGCTAAGTGGGAACAAAAACTTAACATTCATCCTGCTGACAGATAAATATATGCATTATAGTCTATCCGCATTCACTTTAGTTCTTTTCTTCATATCTTGGGCTTGGCCTCCTTTTCTCTCAGGACAGAACTGCTCAGAATGGTGGGAATGCATTGATCTAGGATTCCTTGACTCTAACCTTGGCTCTGTGCATGTCACTTAACCCCTCTGATTCTCAATCACCTGATATGTAAAATAAGGGGACTGAACTGAATGACCTTTTAAGATCCTTTCCCAAAATTTTATCAATTCAATACCCCCTATGGACCCCATAGGAAAACAAGCATTCCTACACCTGATAGCTGGTAAAACTTACTGGAAGGCAACTAGGCACTACATATTAGACGTGTTTAAGATGTTCATACCCTGACCAGGGATATGACTTGGGACTTTCAGGAATTTGTTCTAAGGAAGTAACCACATGTATAAAAATGCAGTAACAAAGATGTTTACCACTATGCTGTTTGTTTAGAAACAACCTAAATGTCTTATAGTAGGAAATTATTATGTAAATTATGGTGAATCCATCTAAAATAATACTATGTAGCCCTTGAAAATAATGTTACAGATGAATATAGATTTACATGGACAGATGTTCATTATAATGAAAAAGCAAGTTACAAATTACATGATCCCATTTGGGGTTAGGTATATGCACACATGCACATACACTCAGAAAAAATATTAGAAGACTATATACAGAAATGCTAGGAACTATTCCTGCATGAGAGAATTTGGTATTTAATATCTTCAACTTTTGCTCATCTATGTTTTTTAAATTTTCTATTAGGAACACATATCAATAATGGAGTCAGAAAAATATTATTTAAAGAATCAATTTATAATTCTCTTGAGAGAACCATGTTTTTTGTTTCCATTCTTCTCATCTCCAAACAATAAAATTCATATTTGAAAACACTAAGTATAAAAATCACATAAGTAAGGCTTTGGGCATAATAAAAGTTTTTACAAATAAGAAACCAAATTGTTCAAAAACAAGGGAAAATAACTAATATTTGGTAAATAAAGATGTAAGGCCCATAAAGACCAAATTGTGGTTCTGCTATTAAAGTATCCCCCAGGAATCCTTCTACAATATCCTGTGGATTTCTTAATGAAATACAGTGCTATCAGGAACTCCATTTGAGATGAAAAACTTAAGATCCAGAGAACACTAACAATGACAGAAAAATGATAATAGTTTTTAAATTAAAAAAAAATGTTCTGCTAGTATTGTTGAATTCAAAAGCAAAGAAAGATTAATGAAACAGGGGTTATGTAGTCTCAGGGAAAAAAAAGAGAGAAAATAAGTAAGACTAACCTCTTCCATACAAATGAAACTAGTTTAAGTTCTTGTCTCAACCAAGAAAATAATTTGATTATGGGCTAAAAAATTTATCAGTTATGGTAGAGAAATTTACAATGGGAAAAAAAAGCATTTATTGTCAGTGAGAGTTACTAAAAATTACTGAGAATGCCAAAGAATCTCTTTCCTGAAGATCTTCTAGAATACCTGTTCCTCAGATATGAATTAGGATAAAAAAAAAAAAATCACCCTACCACTCACCACCAACAAAAGGCAGACAATATTACAACCCAAGTTCCCTTCCAACTTTGTATTCTTTTTATCTAGGTCTACAGAGAGTTAACAGATATGACAGCTAATAAATTCATAAATAAAATAAATTTGCAACAAGCAACAAAATAAAGCTGAGTCAAGTAACTTTTATAAAAAATACTACCTTTCAAGTTCTTCTATTTTTTCCTCAAGAAAATAAAGTTCACTCTGTAAACTGTGATTAAAAGACTTTATAAAACCCAAAAGGATACTTAATATTTAAAGTAAAGAAAGTAACATTTACCAAATATTAAAGCCAATCCATGAGATGTACCCACGGCTATCAGACTGGACACTGCCTGAGAACAAAAGAGAAGATTATATTTTAAGATAATAGAGCATGGATCTTGAAATAAACAGTTGAATTTGTTGATTTTCCTTCCTCTAGGCAACAAATGACATATCAACTATTACAAATAAGAAGAATTTCATCTAAGAGGCAAAACAGAAAATGAAACTCAGGACATTTTATTTCTGGAACTCCTTCTAAATTTACTCTAAGGGTAATAATACCCAACTAGTATATATTCAACATTATAGAGAAAAACATGACATTTAACTTCTTCTCAAGCAAAAATTCAGAAGTCCAGACAAAGTAAGAGGCACTAATGCCTCCCAATCAAGAATCTGCTATGAGATGTGGAGAAGGGATTAGAAAGCTCTTCCTTAGTTTATTCCTAGGATCCAAAAGGCACCAGAAATGTTCAAAATTCAGCCGACTTCCTCACCAATTAACTAATAAAAGAGCTACAGGAGGCAGTTGGAACTAGTCAGGAAAAGAGCACTAGCGTGTTTCAATATGCCCCAGTTCTTTATAATCACTTCATAGGATTTACTTGGTTGGCCTGGCAAGAGTGTTCAGAGCTGTTAAATGTGATTTTACCAAATACTGTTTTCCACTCCCTATATCCAAAAGGAAGCCAAGTCACAGAAGGAGCAAATTGATGTGGGCAGGGTAGAACCACATACAAATAAACCTGGAAAACGCTAATCGTTATTCCATTGTGTGCTTGTCAAACAGACTGAAGAGTAATAATAGAACAGTCAAAAGGGATACATTTTAACTCTGGTTACTAGCAATAAGTGACTGATAAATTTATCATCACAATAATTTATATAATAACTTTAAACATTAGAAAAATAAATCTAAGAAAACCCAATCAAATAGAAAGCTTATCTTTAAAGTTATTTAAAGTATACTTACAATTGCTGTAGGCAACCCGGCATCTACTTTGTCCTAAATGAAATTTAGAAAGAAAAAATACTTGAAAAGCTATTCTCATTATAAAACAAAAAAATGGTATAAGGCCTTTTCTTTACATAAACTTTGATCCAAATAAATTCAAACAGGAAACAGCACCTTGGTTTTTGCCACAAAGAGAAACTACAAAAGTTGTATATACCAACAAAATATCAAGAGCAAGAGAGTAAGATCATTTTATTTTACTTACTATAACAGATGCTTCAGGAATGGTACTGATTATAAATGAAAATGTAAAGTAAAAGAGAAAAGAAAGAGGTTTCAATCTCAATAATGTGAATAAAGTATAAGTACTATGGGTCAAAATAGTAGGAGTACATAAAGACTTTAGAAAAAGAAAACATACACTAAAGATATTCTTCCTCTACGTCAGAGTTTTCTATCCAGCAGATTATGCAATACCGCATAAATAAAACCTGAGCAAGTTATAGTCAGTCAGTTCTCAAGCATAAGAAAATCAGAAATGAAGTGCTAGTTCCAGCTCCTTACCAGTAACTGTAGGATCCTGGGAAAGTCACCTAACCCTTCTGGATATTAGTCACTCATCTCTGTTCAAGAAATAGCACATACTGCCCTATCTATGTCCGTGAGTTGTCCTGAGAATCAAACTAATATAAAGTATAATATAAAGCATCATACAAAGGGTATCAATTTGATGCTTCTATAGCTTCTAGTAATGGGTTACAATGATTAACACTGTAATAGCAAAAAGCTTTCACATATATATATTATACTATTTGAGTCTTAAACCTAGAAAAATAGATAAAACAGGTAGTATTATTCTGATTTTCCAAATTAAGAAAATAGAAGTTTCAAAGAGTTTAACTGACTGCCCAAGATTCAGCAAGAGGTAGAACCATGTCTCAAACTCAGGGTTTCTAGGTTCCAGCCAGGCTCTTTATATTCTGCATTTCTTTTCTATCAATGTAGTCAATTGGTTGTCATAATCTCTCAGAAGGAAGAATCTATTTTATCTTACTTAATAGAGCTTCCCAGGAGTTCACTTGCTCCAGTGCATAGGAACATGTATGAGGAGAAGCAATTACCAAGGTTGCTATATATAATGTCCTGCACAGCAGCATATACCCAACTTTGTATGGATATGTGTGTATAAAACTAGCCTGGCATAATGCTCAATAATGAAGAAGCATGCAATAAATATTTGCTAAATGATCGATCTGTGTCCCAGACAGAGAAAAATAATGAGATATCAGTTGAAGAACATAAATGATAGTCAAAATGGAACCTGAATAATGAAATTAGAAGTCATCTGACTTTAAAAACTAAAAACCACAGATGTGGGAAGTATTTTAGAGATTACAGAATTTTAGTACTGGTGTTGAACATCTTAGGGTAGTATTTTTTAAAAATCAGATGCACCAGAATCACCTGGGATACCTGTAAAAATGCAGATTCCTATACTACACTGCTAGAGATTCTAAGTTAGTAGGTCTGGGATGATGCCAGGAATCTGCATTTTAATAATCATTCCAGAATATTCTCACACATTTTGCAAAAACAAGGTGCTAAGGCATTTCTTTTAGTATAGGTGATCATTAAAAGAATAAATATCCTTTAAATTTTAATTTGAATTAATTTTAAATATAGTCACATGTCATATTATTTTGAAGAGGTTTCCAAAATTAAACAATGAAGTTCCTAACTTTAAAAGTTTCATCTCTCCCAAGTGTTCTCCAGGCGTGGATTACAAAGCCCTGATGATCAAGGCCCCAGGCAGCCCTAATAACATCACTAACCACATGGCTAAAGGCATTACTGAACAACTATTCAGGAGAGATATCAAAAAATATAACTAGCTTTACATGTTAATAAACCAACCATCACAGAAAAGCATACAATTTAAATTGAGCTGGTAATCCAGAATTAGGAAGGCAGAGTATGAAGACTGTCACAGGAAAAGCAGTTTTCATTTTAACATACCAAAGGAGCTCAGCCATAGCAATGAAATAAGAATAGAATGCAAACACTCTGGGATTTATTAGAATTTTTTCCTCCTTTTCAAGAAAGAGGAGAAACCTTTTTAAATAACAGATTTATCTAATCAGTGTTCAGTGTCTGAGTTTTAGTTCAGTCTCCATTATTCAAAATATTTTTAAAACTACACAGGTGGGTCAAATGACTGTTCTGGTTCATCTTGATACTGAAAGGAATGAATTTCATCACCTACATAAGGATTAAATTCAGAAAACGTCATGGAAATGTAATCCTCAACAGGTGGTTCCCATTCTAGAAAATATGAGTTACTCTCCACCAAGAAGAGGAAGGACAAATGCCCAGGTTTCCTCCATTGCTTGACTATCTTTCTATTTAAATTGACTTCATAATATATGAGCTGGGTCAGGGTATACAAACTGCCCACAAAAAATACTTTTCTTTTCTTTTTTATTTTTTTTGGTATCTGCAATAAGAGTTTTCTTTAATAACCTGAAAATTGCAATGCAGTTATGATGTCATAATGCTACTTCTGTATCAATCTCTCACTCTCCTGAAAAATCAAAACTTTGTCCATATTGAATATACAAAGTGCCAATTAAAGTTCATGAAAAGGACATAAAAACACATCAAAGCTCTTGAGGTATGAATCTGTCATCATCATCATCATCAATACTAGAGGCCTGATGCACGAAATTCGTGCACAGGAGTGGGTGTCCCTCAGCCCAGCCTGAACCCTCTCCAAGCTGAGATCCCTCTCACAATCCAGGACTGCTGGTTCCTAACCACTTGTCTGCCTGATTGCCCCTAATACACTTTTGCCTGCCAGCCCGATCACCCCCAACTGCCCTTTTCTGCCAGTCTGATCACCCCCACTGCCATCTTCTGCAAGCCTGGTTGCCCCCAAACGCCCTCCCCTGCAGGCCTGGTCCCCCATAACTGCCCTTCCCTACTAGCCATCTTGTGACAATGTGCGGGAGCCATCCTATGGCAGCCATCTTGTGATGACATGGTGGAGGCCATCTTGTGAGGGCATGAGGGTCAATTTGCATATTACCTCTTTATTATATAAGATTATACACAGGATCTAAAATTGAAAGACTACATAAAACTATAGAGTTGGGAGGAAAGGGTGCCAAAGAAAAATTTGATAACACATACCAGCATCAGTGTCTATTGTCTTAATGAACTGTTAAATATTTTTGCATTAACCCAGTGCTCTAAATCATTTTCAAAATAGACCAGATATTCTATTCCAGCCATTTCCCACTGGACACATACACCAATACCACCTCCATTTCACAACAAAGAAACACTTGACTTGGAGCCCAAAACCCCAATTTTAAGTAATTGCTCTGCTCTCTCTTAACCCAATGATGTAAGACAAGTTAATATCACCTCTCTAAACCTGACTTCTCACTTGAAAATAGGATATGGCTTTCCCTACTTTCAAAGTTCTAAGAGTAAATAAAATAAGGTACATGAAAACACAATGTGAATAATTTTTTTAAAAAAGAATCACTCAGTTGTAAAAGATTCTGAACAACCATTTCTCCATATGAAAAGACTAAAAGAACAAGTACTCTAACTCACCAAATACACAAGATGGCAACTAAACCGAAAAGGAATTTAAAGAAAAGGCAGATAGTGTTTCTTTTAGGCTTGCTGCCATATTTCATTAGGCACACCCGAGACTCTGAGCAGACCTTTATTTCATGGCTGCACTAATTTCTATGTCAAGATGTGTAGCCATGTCTTACGAGTCAAAAATAATTACACAAAACCATGAAAGCCAGATTTTATTTTTCTTAAGCCTCGAGCCAAGAGAAGTGCTGCGCTTTGTTTTATGCTCATTCCTACTTCATTATGCCATTGCAGGTTATAAACCTGGGGGGAGAGAACAAAATACTTACAGCTGCAGACACTATCTGGGCAGAAATTCCCTTCAAAAGTGAATGTCGCATAACTGATCCATGGAGTGAAAAAGAATCAGGTAACCTCTTCTTCCTAAAAAGAAAAAAAAAGTTAAAGAACAAAAAACAAAACTGAAAAGGCAGGGTCTCAAAGCTTTGAAAGAAACACACACACACACACACACACACACACACACACACACTAAAAACAAGAAAAGTGGAGAGGCATAAAGACTCTAATAGTCCCACATTAAGATGTTGTTTGTATTAAACCCACATTGAACCCTAGAGAAGTCAAGCAGGAAAATGAAAAAAGCCGCAATTCTTTTTTCACTGATTTAAACACTTCCATGCCCACCTTACTATAGTAAGAAGTTCTACTACTCACCAGAAGGTTGCCTATAGAGCATGCCTCCTGCCCTGCATGCCTTCATCACTTCTACTCTTGCCCACCTTTCTTCCACTCCTCCTTTCTATAACCACCCTCTCATTCTTCAGCCAACCACCTCAAATTCCCCATTCATTCTCCGCTGCTCTACTAACAGCTCCTTTCGTTTACTCAACTCATTATCATCATACAAAAAATTAATTTTTAAAACTTTTACTAAACATCAAGCAACTACTCTGTGTGATCAAAAGTATGCTCTGGAGATGTAAAAATAATCAAGTCTAGGTTCTTACTCTCAAGGACCTCATAGCCTAGCTAGAGGGACTAATAAGTAGTTCACCCTGGCTGGTGTAGCTCAGGAACACCATGCACAGAGAGAGCGCAGGTTCGATTCCTGGTCAGGGCACATCCCCAGTAGGGAGAGTGGAAAAGGCAGCCAATCAATAATTCTCTCTCATATCTATGTTTCTTTTCCTCTCCTTTCATCTCTCTCTAAAAATCAATATAAACATATATTTTTAAATTCAAGGATAATGTTAGAGAAGAAAAATAAATAAAACACTATAGAAGTGAAATAAATCAGAATTTAATTCTGTTCATTAGGGGAATATCAGGGACAACTATAGAAAAGAGATGTCTAATCTGGCCTTAATGGATATCTAGGAGTCTGTCAGGCTACAAAAGAGCACAAGCAGAAGTATAAAGTGAGTGGGGAAGGAGGTGAGGGGAGAAAATGTGAGTACACAAAATGCATGATGCAAGAGGATGGGGGTGGGATGCTTAGAGATTGGGTCAACATGGTAAGCAGGGTCCAGACTGATGCCATGCAAAGGAGTTGTGACATTTATATATAGGCAAAAAGAAGGTGCCATATCTTTTAATTAGTGACCATATCACCAAAAACATTTAAATTATGGTGGTTTCATACAAATTTTAGGATTGTTTATTCTGTCTGTGAAAAATACCACTGGGTTGTTGTCTTTTTAATTCTCACCTGACAGTATGTTTTTATTGATTTGAGAGAAAGAAAACGAGACAGAGAGATGTGAGAGTTCTGTCTATTGTGGCTCAGTTGGCTAAGTATCATCCTATGCCCCAGAAGGTTGCTGGTTCAATTCACGGTCAGGGCATGCACAGTAGGAGGCATATAGGAGACAGCCAATCAATGTTTCTGTATATATCAATGTTTCTCTCTCTAAAAATCAATAAAAACATATCTAAAAAATAAATTAATAAATAGAACACTGATGTGAAAGAGAAACATATATCGGTTGTCTCCTATAGGTGCCCTGACCAGGAATCAAACTCACAACCTTTTGGTGCAAGGATGGATGCTCCAATTGACTGAGCCACTCAGCCAGGGTATCATTGGGATTTTGATAGGGATTGTATTAAATCTTCAGATGGCTTTGGATATTATGAACATTTAACAATATTAATCTACTAGTGTCCCCGTGCATGAAATTCATGAATATTAAAAGGGGATTAATTGGAGGAAATAATTTAATATTGCTATTTGCCCTTTCTCTATAATAGAAGTGTCAAAGATGAAAAAAACTTAGTAAAATGTATATGAAAACTTTCCTCCTGTCAGAATCTGAGGCTCACCACAAGACCCAGAGTCAAGTCCCCACCCTCCTACATGCACCTCAAAATCATGTGAGACTCAGACCTGGCTGGCAAGCCCCTCCCCCCCCATTGGGCTAGATCCAGACCTAGCCAGTCCTACCCTTGTCAAGCCCTGCCAGGTAGGAGGCATAGCCTCAGGTGCCCTGGCTCAGTGCCAGGATGGGGGGCGTGGCCTGAGGTCCCCAGCCCAAACTGGGGCAGGGGGTGTGCCTTGAGGTCCTAAATCAAGCCCTGCCAGGTGGGGGGCATGGCCTGAGGTCCTCTGTCAAGCCCCACCAGGTCGGGGGGCACAGCCTCAGGTCTCCTGGCCCAACACCAGGAGAGGGGTGCAGCCTCAGGTCTCCCATCAAGCCCCGCTGGGCGGGGACGTGGCCTGAGTTCCCCAAGCCCATCACTGGGGGTGCACCTTGAAGTCCCCTGTCAAGCCCAGCCTGGTGAGGGGCGCAGTCTGAGGTCCCCCAGCCTGGCGCTGGGGTGGGGAGAGCAGCCTGAGGTCCCCTAGCCCAGCACCAGAACGGGAAGCGCACCTTGAGGTCCCCTGTCAAGCCCTGCCAGTTGGGGGATGCAGCCTGAAGTCCCCTGTCAAGCCACACAGGACGGGGCAGGGTGTAGCCTCAGGTTCCTGCTGATTGCTCTTTAAGGCTCCTTATGGGACCTTGGCCTCAGCTGTGGGTGCAGACATCTTTGTGATGGAGTGATGGTCAATTAGCATATTCCCTCTTTATTAGATAGGATAAACATGGGATATCTTTCCATTCATTTGTGTCTTCCTCACTTTCTTTCATCAGTGTATAGTTCTTTCACCTCCTTGGTTAAACTTATTCCTGAGTACTTTATTGTTTTTTTGATGCTATTGTAAATGGAATTGTTTTATTACTTTCTCTGACATTTTGTTGTTGGTATATAGAAATATAAATGATCCAAATTTGCCAAAGGAACCTTAGGAAAGAACAACAAAGCTAGACATTATACTTCCTGATTTCAAACTATATAACAAAGCTATAGTAATCAAACAGTATGATACTGGGATAAAAACTGGCATGTATTCCAATGGGACAGAATTGAGAGCCCAGAAATAAATATGGGCATCTAAAATTTGATAAGCAAGCCAGGAACACTCAATGGGGAAATAATTCTTTCTCCAATAAATAGTGTTGAAGAAACTGGATAATCATATGCAGAAGAATAAAACTATACCCCTACCTTACACCTCTCATAAAACATAAATGGATTAAAGATTTAAACATAAGACCTGAAACCATGAAACTTCTATTAGAAAACATATGGAAAAATCTCAACTTTGGTCCTTGGCAAAAACATTTTGGATATGGCACCAAAAGCACAAGCAACAAAAGCAAATATAAATAAAAGGGATTACATCAAACTAAAAAGATTCTGCACAGCAAAAGAAATAATCAACAAAACTAAAACACAACCTGTTGAATAGGAGAACATATTTGAAAATCATCTATCTGAAAAAGGGTTAATATCGAAAATATATAAGGAATTCTTACAACTCAATATTAAACAAATAAACAATACAGGTAAAATTATGGGCAGAGGATGTGAATAAACATTTTTTCAAAAAAAGACATACAAATGGCCAACAGGTACAGTACATAAAAAGATGCCCAACATCACTAATCATCAGGGAATACAAATCAAAACCACAATGAGATATCACCTCATTCCAGTACCTATTAGGATGCTATTATAAAAAAGACAAGAGGTGCATGCCCTTCAGACCATGTTTGTGCACCTTTCTTTGTAGAAGTATCTTTGCCTTGCTTAAAAAAAAAAAAAGACAAGAGATAATTGTTGGTGAGGACCTAGGAAAAAGGGAATCCTATCGGTGAGAATGAAAATGATATGGCCATTACGGAAGACAGTATATTTCTAAAAAAATTAAAAATAGAACTACCATATGATCCAGCAACCCCACCAAAGGAAATGAAGTCACTATATTTGTACTCCCATGTTCACTGCAGCATTTTTTACAATAGTCAATATAAGGAAACAACCCAATAGTCTATATACAGAAAAATGGATAAAAAAGATGTGGAGGGTGTGTTTATGTGTACAATATGGAATATTGTTTAGCGATGAGAAAGAAAGAAATCCTGCTATTTGTGCCAAAATGGATGGACCCTGAGGGCATTATGCTATGTGAAATAAGTCAGACAGAGAAAGACAAATATTGTATGATCTCATATGTATAATCTAAAAAAGCCATAATTAATAGAAACAGAGAGTAGAATAGTAGTTTCCAGGGGCTGAGGCCTGAAAGAAATGCAGAGATTTTGGCCAAAGGGTTCAGACTTCCAGTTACAAGATGAATAAGTTCTGGGGAATCTAATGTACAGCATAATTACTATAGCTAACAATACTGTATATACTTGAAAGTTTCTAAGAGAGCAGATCTTAAATGTTCTCACCACAAAAAAGAAATAGCAATTATGTGAGGTGATGGAGGTGTTAACTAACCCTACTATGGTAATAATTTCACTATATATATAAAGAATCACACTGTATACCTTTAGTCTGTACAGTGTTACATCTCAATTACACCTCAATAAAGCTGAAAAAGTTTTAAGTTATCTATTTATAGGAAATAGTGATGAACAGGTTAATATACCCAGCAATGGCCCCTATTCCACACAAGCTGACAACCTAAAGAAGACAGCACTGATACAAGTGAAATTTAAGAAGAAAAGAAAAATACGGACAACTTTATCAACATTAAACGTACACATGAATTCAATAAAGTATTTACATTATGCTTCTTCCACTTCTCTTTCCTTTTCATGTGCTCTCCAAGAATTTAGAAGGTGAAAAGCTGCCAAAATGAACTTATTTAGGGTTAAAAGTCCTTTTAACAAATCTTTAATCATCTTTGTGACTCTCCTCTGAACCCATTCCAAGGGAATGAAGGAATGTTGGAGCTGACCTTAGAGAGTGGGAAGAAAGGGGTAAGGCGTGCAGGGAACAGAAAAATGGTGAGTAAACGAAGCTCCATATTTCTATAGAGTGCCAGGTTTGATTTGTGCTCCCTTCAGGGACTCTACTGCTTTGGGGAGTCCTTGCTTGTTATTACAGCTTCCTACTAGAGGTGCAAAAGATAGTAGTAATAGTACCCATCTTTTTATCCTCTCTCCTCAACAGTGCCAAAATCTTTAGGGCCTAATAAGCATATTACTTCCACCCATGTGGGGCTTCTACTTCCTATGCAAGGCTTCAGCAAACCATATTGCACTATAAAGAAATATTTAAATTTTAAATGATCAAATATTTCAATTATTTGCAATTGTGATTTAAATGAATACATACTTACCTTTTTAAGTTGGTCCTGTCACCACTATCTGAGCTTGCCACAGATGAAGTATCATAGGAGTGAGAATCAATAGTATCAATGTTTAACAATGTAGGATCCTCAAGAACAAAGGATTCATCTTCATCATCAGTCTAAATTGGAAGAATATGGATCAATAAATTCAAAATTCCAAAAAATCTCTAAGTCAGATTGACTTAGTTAACTAGAAGCACATCTATACACATCTGAATTTTAAGAAATATTCTGCAGCTAACAATAATCTGCATAATTGCTCCTTCTTTTTGCTACAAGAAAGACATTTTTGGAGTGAACTTTTTGTAGAAAGATGTCTACCTAGAGTTGAAATTTAATTCTGTACTATACCTCTCTGGTCAATAACAATGCATGGAAAAGAGGTATAAAGCAAAAATAAGCATGCAAATGTTTTGGAGAAACCTATAAATGCCTAAGTCAATGACTAATTAGAAGTAAACAAATACCACCAGACTATAAATAGTGCACAATGAGAAATATGACAGGCAGACACAAGAAAGGCATTCTGGGTTGGAAAGAGCATGTGCAAACATGTAATTTCATAACAAATTTCATAATTTGTCCATGGAAAAAGAAGTAGTTCAAAATAACTGAACTATATAAGGAAGAGTTGGAAGTGATGCTAGAAATAAAGATAAACTATAACACAAATCGTAAAAAAAATATTCCATTGAGCTAGGTCAGTGGTCGGCAAACTCATTAGTCAACAGAGCCAAATACCAACAGTACATACAACGATTGAAACTTGAAAGCCGAAAACTGACTTCTACGCATGGGCCACGAAGTTTCAATCTCATTGTATGTGCGCACCCCACGTAGTGTTTTGTGGAAGAGCCATACTCAAGGGGCCAAAGAGCCAGCCACATGTGGCTCACGAATCGCAATTTGCCAACCACTGAGCCTGGTGATAGAAGAGTCCATGTCTTTTTAGTCCACCACTGTATCACTATTGCCTAGTATAACACCTGACACATAATCAGTACTCATTTGTTTAATGAATTAGTGTACTATATAGAGTAGGCAGTGGGAAGGCAACTGAGATTTTTAAGTGGAAACACATCATAGAAACCATGTTTTTAGAAAGATAAATGAGGCAGTGTGAAGATGGATGAGGACAGAAGGGGAAGACTGAGGCAGGGAGACTATTAAGACCAGTAAGAAGGCTATTGCGACATCAGGGAAAGAGAGGGGAGTCTAGCCTAGGGCTGCAACAGAAGAGATCAAGAAAAAGAATAATGACAGAGATACTACTGAGATAAAATCCTAAGTCCATGTTTACCATTTATATGGGGGGCCGGGGGGGGGGAGAGGGAGGAGTTTAAGGCAGAAGTCAAAGAAACTTCCAAGGATTCCAACTTGAGCAACTAGGCAAAAGATGATACTACTGAGATAAGAAAGCAGAATAGCAGGTAAAGCAGAATGAGGAGTTCAGCTTTGAACAAGTGGATTCTGAGCAACAGACATTACAGAAAAATGTTCTGATCATACCTTCTCTTTCAGCTGGACTACCTTCTGCCTTATCATTTCCATTAATGTTCTTAAGAGAGCAATCCATACTCATTATCTCTACTTTCTCCACTCATTACCAGCTACTGACAACTACCCTTGTTGAAATTAGCCAAATCATTGGCCTATTTTCAGTTAGTATGTTCTCATACTCTATGCAACATTTAACACATTTAACACTACTGACCATTCCCTACTTCTTGAAATTTTCTCCTTCCTTAGTTTCTAGTACATCTCTTTGCTGGTAATCCTCCAAGTTATGTGGTCTCTTCTAGCAGTCATGATCTCTATTTTCTCCTCAATCTAACCTTTAAATGATACTGTTCCCCAGGATTATATTCTTAGCATTCTTCCTGTTTCACTGACTATAGGAACAAGCTAGTCAATCCATATCTATAGCTTCAAGTACAATGCCATGCTAATGGCTTCAAAATCTTTATCATCAGTGTCAACATTTCTCTTGAGGTTTAGGCTCATATTTCCAACTGCTTTTTAGATATCTCCACACACAAGTCTGCTAAGAACAGGGTTAAGGTTATCAAGGAAATATGATGCTATTTGAGAACTATACAAGAATGGAACAACTGCTAGGGAAAGGAAAAGGAAATATAGCGCAAAGGTCTTAAACAGGAGAGTCAATCAGAACTTATTTGATCTTCTTAAACACATGGGGACATAATTAAAGAAAATAGATCAGCTAAGTTAAGTCAGGGTTGAGAGCTTACAAGATAAGTTAAAGAAAAAGTTCAACAGAAAAGCAGATAATACGTTATAAAAAGGCAATTCACAAAACAGATATGCAAATATGTGTCAAGGTACCCAGTTTCATCAATCTTGGGGAATTTCAGATTAAAAACTATGATGTAATACCACTACACATACGAAGGAATGGCTAAGTGAAAAAGAGAAAAATTCAAAAGTTGATAAGGATAGGGTAACCAGAACTCCCATATATTGTGCTAAAGTATATATTATTACAACTACCTGATTGTAATAATATATACTACCAAGGCTGAACATACCCATATCTGATGACTCAGCAATTCTACATCTAGGTTTATATCCCATAGAACTGTGAGTGTTTTTATGTATGTATGTATATACAGAGCTAAAGACATGAATGAGAATATTCACAGCAGCACTTTTCATAGTAGCCAGGAAATAAAAAGTACACAAATACCCATTAACAGTAAATGAATAAATAAAGGTATATATATATAATTTTATATGGCAATGGGAATGAACAATTATATGCAAAAATATAACTGAATCTAAAGACGTAATATTGAGAAAAGTAAGTCAGACACTCAAAAGCACATATTGTATAATTCTATGTATATGAAGTTCAAAGCAGGCAAACTAATCAATGGTGGTAGAAGTTAGGATGGTTTGGGTACTGAAGGGGCACATAAGGAGCTTCTGTGGTACTAGTAATCTTTTACTTCTTCATCTGCATTCTGATTGAATAGGGCATTCAGATTGTGAAAATTCACCAAGCTGTATACTTATGATTTGTGCATTTTCTATATGTATGTTATACTTCAATAAAAAGTTCAAAAGAACTTTCTGACAGCACAATGCAACCGTAGGATTGAAGTGAAGCCAGGAATACTCTCAGAGAATGGGAGACTAAGAAGGATCAAGAGACGTGGTCTTGATGAGGTCAAAGACCAGTTTTAATGGAAGGGAATGGCAGGGGAGGTTGTTATAGTTAGAGAATGGAATTTCAAAATTAAATCTCAGAGATAGCACAGTTTCAAAAGATGACAAGGCCTAGCAACATTATTTCACACCCTAAATTTAGGATGTCTCAGTAATCTCTACCTTTCCAACCTGTAAATATTTTAGATGTCTATTTCTTCCAACTTCTCTCCAGGTTGATTTTGATGAACGTTTGAACCTACATGTCCTAGAGCAAGTGCTTCTTTAAACTTTCTACTTCAGCTCTTTTCATTTTTTTCTTCGTAAAGTCATTCCTTTAACACCTTTCCCCCCCTAAGTCTTTATAATGTTCTACAACTTAAATTATTTTTACTTTCACTTATCTGCCTGCCTAGCACCCTTGAGGTATGAAAGCTGATCAATTTCTTTTCTTCTTTTTTTCTTTTTAATTAATTTATAGAGTGACATTGGTTAAGAAAATTATATAGGTTTCAGGTATATAGTGGTACCTCGAGATACGAGTGACTTAACATACGAGATTTTTGAGATACGAGCCGTGGAGCGAGGGATTTTTGCTTTGAAATACGAGCAACATTTGAGATAGGAGTAATTGCTTGGATCAGCCGGCTGCACACGACCTACCAGTTTACCTCAACTCGAGCGTCTCATAGTTTCCCATGCCTCAAGGTTACAGAATGAATTAAACTCGTATCTTGAGGTACCACTGTACAATTCTATAATACATCATCTATATATTATATTGTGTGTTCACCACCCCAAATCAAGACATCTTCCATCAACACTTACCCCCACCCCCTTTACCTTCTTCCCTGAGACCCTGCCACACCCAATTTACAACCCTACCCAAGCTGTTTGTAGTGGCTTTTCCAAATGAATGGGCTGTCTTGGCTCAGGCTTCAGACTATCCTAAAATCTTCCAAGCAGTAGCTGGCCTCAGCATGCCCCATACCTCTTGCTAAGTGGTCCCAGGCCCTGCACTAGCAGCACCCTGCCTTGGTACACAGGTTGGAATGGGCACTTTCAAGCCCAACACAAATAGAGTCAGCTATTGATCACTCTGTAGCTTGTGCCAGCTGGCCCCAGGCAAAGCACAGGCAATGGTTGACTTTGTACCTCCCAGAAGCTCCTGAGCCAGTATGCCCTGTGGTCAGCTTCAGACTATGGCAGATTACAATCCTACCTAAATCCGGGAGTAACACACCCAAGGAGTGAACTATGTAAGCACCAAAGCCCCATTAAAGCAAGTCCTGCTCCATGGACTTGCTTGGACTTGCACAGGAGCTATTTCACTGTAGTTGCAGCTGGTCCTCACAGCCAATTGGTCTGGGGGTCAATCCCTCCCAGTGATGCCAACAGAAATCAAGGCTCAATTACAACAGGACAGTACACACAGCCACAGACAGGCAAATCTAGTGTCCAGTGCAGGTGACTGGGGAAGCTGAGCCACTGGGAACTAGAGGATACCTACTACACAAGGCCACTCTACCAATTCCAGGTGACAAAGCAGATCTACCCCATACATAGAAACAAACACAAGGAGGCAGCCAAAATGTGAAGACAAAGAAACAGGTCAAAAAATGAAAGAACAGAAGAAATCTCCAGAAAAAAAACTAAATTAAACAGAAGCAAGGAAACTACCAGAGACAGAGTTCAAAATAATGGTTATAAGGATGCTCAGGGAACTTAATGAGGACTTCAAGAAACTTAGTGAGAACATTAATGACATCAAAAAGGACCAGTTAGAAATGAAGGCTACACTAACTGAATCCTATCTAATAAAAGAGTAATATGCAAATTGACCATCACTCCAACACACAAGATGGCTGCCACCATGTGGACACAAGATGGCCAGCACAAAATGGCCAGCACAAAATGGCCAGCAGGGAAGGGCAGTTGTCAGGGACCAGTCCTGCAAGGGAGGGCAATTGTGGGCAATCAAGCCTACAGGTGAGGGCAGTTGAGGGAGACCAGACTGGCAGAGGAGGGAAGTTAGGGGTGACCAGGCCTGCAGGGTAAGGAAATTAGGGACAAACAAGCTGGCAGGGGAGCAGTTAGGCATCAATCAGGGTGGCAAGGGAATGGTTCAGAGGTGATTAGGCTGGCAGGCAGAAGCAGTTAGGGGCAATCAGGAAGATAGGCAGGTGAGCAGTTGGAAGCCAGCAGTCCTGGATTGTGAGAGGGATATCCAACTACTTGTTTAGGCCTAAACAGGCAGTCAGACATCCCTCTAGAGGTTCCAGATTGGAGATGATGCAGGCTGAGATGAGGGAAAGACACACCCTCCCCTCTCCCCTCCCGTGCACAAATTTCGTGCATTAGGCCTCTAGTTAAAAAAATAATTTACAGTGCCAAAACCGGTGTGGCTCAGTGGATAGAGCATCGGTCTGCAGACTGAAAGGTCCCAGGTTCGATTCCAGTCAAGGGCATGTACCTTGGTTGCAGGCACATCCCCAGTGGGGGGCGTGCAGGAGGCAGCTGATCTATCTCTCTCTCTCATCGATGTTTCTAACTCTCTGTTCCTCTCCCTTCCTCTCTGTAAAAAAATCAATAAAATATATTTAAAAATAATAATAATAATAATAATTTACAGGGATTTGACAGTAGAGAATTATAAAAATCAAATCATCGACTTGGAATATGAGGAAGCAAAAAAAACACCCAATCAGAAGAGCAAAAAGAAAAGAGAATCAAAAACTATGAAGACAGTAAAAGGAGCTTATGGGAAAACTTCAAGCATACCAACATTCACATGATGGAGGTACCAGAAGGAGAAGAGAGGGAGCAACAGATTGAAAACCTATTTGAAAAAATAATGACAGAAAACTTCCCTTAACTGGTGAAAATTATAGACATACAATTCCAGGAAGTAGAGAGAATTCCAAGCAAGATGAACCCAAAAAGGCCCATACCAAGACACATCATAATTAAAATGCCAAAGGTTAAAGACAAAGAGAGAATCTTAAAAGCAGCAAAAGGAAAACAGTTAGTTACCTATAAGGCAGCACCCATACGAGTGTCAGCTAATTTCTCAATGTTGTAGGCCAGAAGAGAGTGATAAGAAATAATCAAAGTGATGAAACGCAGGGATCTACAACCAAGATTACTCTACCCAGCAAAGCTATCATTTAGAATTTAAAGTTAGATAAAGAGTTTCAGAAACAAGAAAAAGCTAAAGGACCTCATCTCCAATAAACCAGTATTACCTGAAATGCTAAAGGGTCTTCTTTAAGAAGAAGGTCAAAAATATGAATAATAAAATGGCAATAAATACATATCAACAAATGAATCTAAAAATCAAAATAAATGAACAAGGAGTCTAATGAACAAAATAAACTGGTGAATAAAATTGAATCAGAGATCTGGAAACATGGAACAGACTGACGAATCTTAGAGGGAAGTGTGTGTGTGTGTGTGTGTGTGTGTGTGTAGCTGGGGGTTGGGGGGTGGGCAGATTCACCAAAGAACTTATATGTAGAGGGCCCCCTGGGAAGGCACATGGGCAATTCTTTATATTATTGCCAGCTGAGTCAGAGACAACAGGCAGAGCCGTGTCTTGGATACACATCTTGCCAAGAAGGTGGATGTGTTATTAGTACTGACTCTTACCTTTTCCCAGGTGTGGGTGGTGGGTCTTTGATATGTAAATCCAGTCAAGCACTAGAAATTCTCAGGCCTACTCAAGAATGCAAATAATCTCCTTTGATCCTAACTTTTGGTGAAACTTCCTGGTATTTTGGGGGTATAAAATAAACTTGCTCTGGGTCCCTGTCTCTTCATCAGAAGAGGATGGTGGTTCCACCTGGTCCCAGCTTTTTCCTTCCATTTTGTTACTTGTCTCTTTCTTTCTTTTATTTCTCAAACCCCAGCCGCCTCCACTCAGAACTGGTTCATCTGTCTTTCTGTGCAGGACAAGGAAAAGAAAGATCCCCACCATATCTAGCCCCCACGCCATACTTATATGCATACTAGAGGACTGGTGCACAAAATTCATGCATGGGGAAGGGGTACCTCAGCCCGGCTTGCACCCTCTCCAATCTAGGACCCCTCTGGGGATGTCTGACTGCTGGTATGGGATCAGTCCTAAACCAGCAGTCAGACATCTCATAATCCGGGATGACTGGCTCCTAACCACTCACTTGCTAGACAGCCTGGCCCCCCTAACTACTCTCCCCTGCCTGTCTGATAGCCCCTAACCGCCTCTGCCTCAGCCCTGCCACCATGGCTTTGTTCAGAAGGATGTCCGGAAGATGTCTGGTCCATTCCCATGGACATAAACAATAAATAGGGTGGTGAAAGTCTAGGATAGGATGGGATTTGGGTGGAGTGAAGCAATGGGGGGTGGGGTAGAGGGACATCTGTAATGCTTTCAATAATAAAGAGTTTTTTAAAAGTAACATCAATATCAACTAATATAAAAAAAGAAATAAAAGTCATGTGAGAAAAACAAAAGGAAAAATTCACAAAGAAAGTAGTTTGCATCCTATAATAAAGTATTGACTATTACCCTAAAAGTAGTATAGGGAAAGAAGTAATAAAGACTAAGGCTCAACTCACTCAGAGCTATGGGATCAGTAGGCATTTCTGTTGGGGAAAATTTGCATCATTATCTTTTAGAAAACACAACAAAGTATCTGAAATAGACTTATACATTAAAAAATAGAAGCTAAAACCTTCAAGAGAAGTCTTAAGCAAGTTTGTAAAAGATCAAGAAGACCAAATTGAAAAATTATCAACAGATGCAAGGTATACTTCACAAATATGTACTTCCACAAAGTTCCTTTACAAAGCCTTTTATCGCTAATTCAGAAAAGCCTGAGAAACTTTTTAATAGAGATAGTACTCATAAAATAAACTATAGAGGTTGTTTTTTCTTTATATAGGATGATGAGGCACATTGTAAGGTTACAGATGTTCTTTAGTATCAGAGGATGAGCTATTTGAATATCACTAGGAGAGATAATGTTATTAAAACATAATACAAATCTCAAAAGTGACATGAGTTTAGTACTTCAACTCACTTACAAAAACATTTTTTAAAATCTACCAAGTAGGATGCATTGTACTGAGCAGGGAGATGACCAAGACATGGCTTTTGACCTTAAAAAGCTCACAATCCAGTACAGCAATGTCCAACAGAACTTTCTGCAAAGACAGAAATGATTTGCATCTCTGCTGTTCACTATAGTAGCCACTAGCTACATGTAGAATACTGAGCACTTGAAATGGATCTTGTACAAATGAGGAATTGAATTTTTAATTCTTGTTTAACTGTAATGTAAATTTAAAATGCCAAATGTGGCTAATGGTTCCCACATTAGACAGTGCAGATATTGATATATACACTATAACTAATCTGGAAGTATTATAATCATAAAACGATCACTAATATATACATACCTCATTTAGTATGCTTTCCAATGTTGGAGGAGTATCAACTTGAGGAATATCAAACTCCTTGTCATCAATCTAGAGAAAAGAAATTAATGCTCACACAATGATGCTTTCCCTCTTACAATCATGTGTTTTAATTAATTTCAAACCATTATCAATTAAGAAACACACATATCACTAAACTAATCACAGAGAGCCAACTCAATAAAAATCCATGGTAATAAGGATCAGGTCAAAAGACTACAGAATTGTTTCCTTTCCTATCCACTTATCAGTGATAATAAAGACAAATATGCACTGACTACACCATCCTGATAGCCCTTTTCTAGAAAGCTTCTGTTGAAAGAAATTGGCATCTGCTTTCTTAGACATGATAAAACAGGATGTTTTATGACAATCCCTAATTTTCTAAGTTTAGACATAAGTCATATAAGCTATATATACAAAGGTCTGACATTGCATTTTATAAATGATGGTGAGATTAATTAGGTTAAACAATTTGTCATTAAATATTCTCATGGGGGAGGGGGAATCACTATGTAAGAATTCTAAACCTACCACTAACTCTATGATCTTAAGTCATTTAATATAGTGGCAATTCAGTTTCTTCTTTTATAAAATGGATTGCCAGAGTATTGTAAAGCTCAAATGAGAACATGTAATAAAGTATTTCATAAGCTAAAATGAACTACACAAATGAAAAGTGATAATATCTCATAAAATTGTACACTCTTACTAATTCATGCAAAAACGATAGATTTCAAGTATTTGAGTGAGACAGTCTAATCAACATTTCTGTTAAATTCATCACTTAACAAAAGTTGAATTTTACCAGATCATTTTTGAACTCCAGTTCCTTGTCCAGATCTATGTAGGAGAATTTTGAAAGTGAAGCTTCTAGATTGAAAGATTTATTCAGTTCTTCTTCAGTAGTCTTGGCACAGAGGCTCTGTTCCACATTTTCATGGTCTGGTTCATTATCCATATTTACTTTTAAGAACTGTATCCAGTGAATCCAAGCAAGTTATTGTTTGTTTTGTTTTTTTGGCCTTAAATCATGATGAACTGAATGATGATCTCTTTTCAAAAAAGAAAATAATATGTTATTTAGATTTCCTCAACTGAACATTCTGAAGACTTACTTGGTCAGACCTTTGGGGAAACTTAATCATCTGATTATAAGAAAAGGGAAATCAAAACTAGGGTATGAGGTATGAGATGGAGCTGGGTTTCTATGGGAGCATAAAGGAAGAACATCTATCTCAGGAGTCTAGGAAGGAACCTACCACCCAAAGTAATCATTAGTCTGGTGAGAGAGACAGACTTGGGATAAACGCAGCCACCAGACCTGGTAGTAATTAGATTTATGTTCCTAAGAGCATAAGGACAAACGGGTGCCAAAAGCTACAATTAACCCTTTCCTCACGTTATTAAACCTCAGAGCAGATCTCCAAGTCCTCTGGAGATAAGCATATAGACCAGTGTTTTCACTGGCATCCATACAGGACCACAGACCCCTCAGGGAGCAGTGGGTAAACACAAAGAGTCCAAAATAAATAGCTAGTCACTTAATATGACACTAGTAAATCTAAGGGTTAAGATCTATCAGGGTAGGTAACAATGATGCTGGAATAAAATAATTCCACAACCAACTAGAGATTTCTAGAAAGAAGCCAGTCATACAGAAACATGGACATTTTCAGGGAAAACCGAAATACTTTAAAAAAGTGCACTTTTATTTGTAGATTTCACAGTGCTAAATAATACAATGTTATATCAAAAAGAATCAGATGGCCAGGCTGGCGGGGCTTAGTGGTTGAGTGTCAACCTATGAACCAGGAGGTCATGGTTTGATTCCCAGTCAGGGCACATGCCTGAGTTGCAGGTTTAATCCCCAGAAAGGGGCATGCAGGAGGCAGCAAATCAATTATTCTCACACATCACTGATGTTTCTATCTCTCTCTCCTTCTCCATTCCTCTCTGAAATCAATAAAAATATATTTATTTTTAAAGAAATGTAATTTTGTTTATTCATAAAATTGTCTAGCATGCAATTATCTGCAAAATTTCTAGAAAACTAAAATTATAGTCAGGAAAAAGTAATTGTAAGTGTAAAGATTACACTTTTAAATGTTTAAAGTAATTAGACTCCAATTGACCAAACATTTAAAAATCCATCACTTAGCTCTACCTGTTTCAAATAAAAACATGAAAATTGAAACAATGCCATAGTAATAATGACAATAATAATAAAAAAAACCTCTCCCCACCATACACATTCTTCTCTTACCCCTTAGTGAAGTGAAGGAAAAAAAAAAAAGGCTGACAACCGCTAAGCAATTGAAAAAGCTAATTTTTTAAAGGGAGTAGAGCATATTGTTGTTTTTTAAATATATAGCATGCCCAAAATTTAAAATGTTATGTAATTGGGCTCATTTTTTCTATTTAATTAGGATCATTTTTTATTTTCTTTATTTTTTCTATGATCATTAATTTTCCATGTCCCCATTCTTACAATTAATTTTACTTCCTTCAGTGTTTCAGTTTTGTCACACTAAAAAAAATTAATATATATTATGTGTTAGACTCATGAAGACTGTTTTTGTAAGGGCTGAAACAAATTTTTTCTAGCTAGTACACTTGGCATATTATCAAATACAGACTAATTTCTTTCACATGCCACAGAAGATACACTCTAAGGCTTTTATAAAACACATGCTATTAAATATATTCCTAAAAGACATAATTGAGAGTACTCTGTGTCTGGCAACATTAGAAAGTATCCTTCCAATCTCAGTTACTAAATGTACTGCTTCTTTTGCAATGAGCCAAATATGGTAGCAATATTAGATGCCTTTCTTAAAAAAAAAAAACTGAGCTAGCTCATGAAAAGTTACTTCTTAATAAAGTTCACTCTTGTTTGTACCACTTAGCAAAATTTACAGTGGTACCTCGAGATACGAGTTTAATTCGCTCCATAACCTTGAAGCGTGGGAAACTATGAGACGCTCGAGTCGAGGTAAACTGGTGGGTCATGTGCAACTGGCGATCCGCGTGATTATTCCTATCTCAAATGTTGCTCATATTTCAAAGCAAAAATCGCTCGCTCGACAGCTCGTATCTCAAAAATCTCGTATGTTAGGACACTCTTATCTCAAGGTACCACTGTATTACAATTAGTCAAAGAATATTTGCAAACATGCACAGTTACATTTATATTCAGTTATTCCTCAGGAAAGTTACTGAGATTTATTCATATGTATACACTAGAGGCCCGGTGCACAAAATTCATGCACAGGGGGGTTGGGTTCCCTCAGCCCAGCCTGCATGCTCTCATAATACAGGCCCTCGGGAGGGAGGTCCAACTGCCGGTTTAGACCTAATCCCGCAGCAGGGTCAGGCCTAAACTGGCAGTTGGATATCCCTCTCGCAATCTGGGATTGCTGGCCCCTAACCACTCACCTGCCTGCCTGATCATCCCTAACCATTCTGCCTGCCTGCCTGCCTGATATCCCCTAACCACTCACCAGCCTGTCTGAATGCCCCTAACCATTCTGCCTGCCTGCCTGATTGCTCCTAAACACCTCTACCTGCCTGCCTGATCACTCCTAATCCCCTCTGCCTGCCTGCCTGATCGCCCCTAACTGCTCGCCTGCCTGCCTGATCACGCCTAATTACCTCTGCTTCAGGCCCCATGCTGCAGCTTCATCCAGAATGTCATTCGGCTATACGGTCTAATTAGCATATTATGTTTTAATTATTATAGATACACGCACTTAAATAGTAGAAAAGACTATAGAGAAAGAAAGCTTTTATGTAAATTATCAATAACCTACTATGTATCATTCTTTGCATTTGTCTTTCTAAAATAACTGAGAAAGGAAAACAACTTTTTCTAGCTCTTTTTATATCTCCTATCTGGGGTTAGAGACTCACAGAACTGCTCAGTCAGCTTTTCTGAATACCAATAAAACAATATCCTCCTGCCATGCTACCCTACTTCATTTCCAGCCTTCACCTCACTGAGCTCCTGTGATTGATGTGATGTGGTTTGGTAGCAAAGTGAAAAGAACACAAGTCAAAGAGTCAATTAAAATCAGGTTTGAATCTAGCCTTTACCAGTTCCTACCTGTAACCTTGGTCAATTTGTCTACCCTTTTGGAGCCTCTTTATTTCTACATCTGTAAGATGAACTTTCCTGTAGCTTTTTGTGTTCCTTACACAGAGCAGCACCTCTTGTTCTGGGAAGGGCTCCTTCAAAACATGTGGTTCTTGTGGAGGCTGCCAATCAAAAATCTCAGAAGAAAGGTATGGGAGGGTAAGTGAGTGGATGGGATAAGGTCAACCAAAGTACTTAAATACATATATGCATAAGCCATGGACACAGACAATAGGAGGTGAAAGCCTCGAGCGGGGCAGGCTAGAAGGGATTAATGGGAAATAGGGAGTCTGGGGGATCATTTGTAATACTTTCAACAATAAAGATTTAATTTAAGAATTAAAATAAAAAAATTAAATCCCCTAGTAATAGAGATGGCCTAAAGTAACCAGAGTCCTTCACCAGGATTCATTAAAGTGGAACTGGTGAGGAAGATCCATCTCCATTGTTCTCTAAACAATGAGTAATAAGGCTAGGCAGCATCTCCCCCCACCTTATCCTATTCTGCAGAAAAGGAGATCATTTATTCAGTACGGTGGTACCTCGAGATACAAGTGCCTTAACATAGGAGATTTTAGAGATACGAGCCTTCGAGCAAGCAATTTTTTTGCTTTGAAATACGAGCAACATTTGAGATACGAGTAATCGCATGAATTGGCCGGCTGCATAGGACCCACCAGTTTACCGTGACTCGAGCGCCTCATCATTTCCCACACCTCAGTCAGTGTGCTTGTTTACCTCGTTGTCAAAGCATCTTTTGTGCATTTACATACTTTATCACATTTCTTTTTATAACCATGGGTCTGAAGAAAGCAAGTGGAAAGGTCAGTGCTCAGAAGAGGATGATGTCTATTGAATTAAAGCATGAAATCAAAGAAAAATATGAGCAAGGTGTGCGAGTGGCTGACTTGGCGAGGCAATACGGGCGTAGTACTTCAACGATATGCACTGTGCTTAAACAGAAGGAGTCGATAAAGGGTATAACGCCAGCTAAGGGCATTACAATAATTTCTAAACTCCGTAGCTCTCTCCATGAAAAGATGGAGAATCTACTGATGGTGTGGGTGATGGAGAAGTAGCTTAAAGGAGATACATTAACACAGGGCATCATATGCGAGAAGGCGTGACCGATTTATGGTGATTTGCTGGAGCAGACCCCGCGCACTTCCACGGACGAAGCATCGAAAGACTCATTTAAAGCCAGTAGAGGCTGGTTTGATAACTTCAGGAAAAGGTCCGGCATTCACTCCATTGTCAAGCATGGTGAGGCAGCAAGTTCGGATGTGAAGGCAGCTGAGGATTACCTCAAAACTTTTTCCGAACTGATAGAAGCCAAAGGATATATCCCCCAGCAAGTCTTCAACTGTGACGAGACAGGGCTTTTCTGGAAGAAGATGCTGAATAGGACTTGTATAACAGCAGAGGAGAGAGAAGGCGATGCCAGGCCACAAACCCATGAAGGATAGGCTAACTCTC
>PVJN01013276.1:0-49159 GCA_004026805.1 Lasiurus borealis | reverse complement strand
TAGGGGGCTCAGCGCCTGGCTACGGCCCCCTCCCACTAGCCACCTGGCATGACAGGGTCTGGGGAAGAGACTAAGTCTGTACTCACCCTCACAGATCCCCACCTGAATCTGTACACCCTTTCCCCTGTTCTGGCATCTGCTGGTCCCTCCTCCCTAGTACCTCCAAACCTTCCTATGCTGACTCCAACTCTCCTTCTGCACCAGCTCCCCTCCCCCCACACACAGATTTCATCCTCTCCCTCCTGCCCTCCCCCAGTCTTCTGCCCCATACTTCTTTTCCTGACCCCCCCCCCCCCATTCTGCCCTCCTGCCCCAGACCACCCATCAGCCCTGGCTTGGGGAGAAGTGGTTAGAACAAAGCTTTCCTTGGCCAGAAGAGACTGTAGAGAGCTGCATGCAGAAAGGTGCTCCCAGTCCTGTACCTGCAACTGCTCTGTCCTGCCAGATGCACTTTATTCAGTCACTTATTTGTTCAAGATGGTGGGAGCTATGATTGCCTTTACAAAAGAATGGCTGGTTCTAAAAGTCAGTTTTTGTTCCAACTCCACAAAATATTATTCACGATTTTTCTGTTAAATTTGACATAAAGTTATACAATAACTAATTAAAAGTGAGTTACCCAACTGAACAAAAGGAAGAGCAAATATTCACATTCAATTACTTAGTCATTAAAGACTCATTGGTTATTGTCTTACTCTGAAATAACAATGTATTTTTAGAGAAAAATGTTTTCTGCTCTACAAAGTCTTTGATTTGTTAAATAGAATTCATTTTTTTTCTAGCCCTGACCAGTCTTGTTTAGTGGTTTCAGAATTGGCCCAGAGAAAGATTGCATGTTCAATTCCCGGTCAAGAGCTCAAACCTGGGTTGCAAGTTAATCCTGGGTTACAGGTTTGATACCTGGCCCTGGCAGGGGCATTTGCAGGAGGCAACCAATCAAGGTGTCGCTCTCAAGTTTCTCTCTGTCTCTCCCACTTAGTATTACTTAAAAATGCTGCCACTTTTTAAGAAGTCCTCTGCCACTCTCTCTAAAAAAAAAATCAATGGAAAAAATATCCTCAGGTGTGGATTAGTAACAAAATTTCACTTTTCCAATAGCTGCCACAATTCCAAGATTATTAATATTTCAATAACTCACTTGAATCACTTCTTAAAATTTGAAAATTAGTTTTTCTCCTTTTATCAACCAAGGAAGATAGTTTTTTATACTAACTTCTCAATTCAGCTCAAGCACAGCAATCATTGTATTTTCCTCATATACAAAGGCTCCAATTAGTCTGCAAAGGATAATTTTAACAGACCTCTGTACCATCTACTCTTTCAATCTCAACAAGCTGATTTTGGCATTCGGCCATGGACCCCTAATAGTGTTTGTGATGCCAAATAGGAACACAAAGAAATAGAGCAAATTGTTATTTACTTCTGTAAATAACAGAGCTAAGGCATTACTTTATGCATAGACATTTCATGCCTCATAAGTACCTGCTATTACATTTTTTAAAAGGAGGCAGTATTTTAAAATAATACTGAATTAGCAATATGACCAACATAGAAACAAATATAGATAGATAAAGGAAAACTTAGTTCTAAATAGTAAGATATGGGAAATTTAAACTCTTTACAGTACACATGAAATAGCTTTATCTCTCTTCAATTCCAATCTATATATATAAAGAGATAATATGCAAATTAGCCAGGATGCTTTAAGGCATCATAACCGGCTCAGAGGAAGCTGCATGTGTAGATGGGCAGGAACGGACTGTGTACCACCCCCAGCCCCAGTGGATACACACCAGGGGTGGATACGTGCTCTGAGCCACGGCGCAGCTTGGGGCATGCCCCCCAATGGGTGGCGGTGGTGGCCGGAGTGAAGCAGCCTGGGTCCTGGGTGCCTGACAGTAGCCAGAGCCAAGCAGCCCAAGTCCTGGGTGCCAGAGGGAAGCTGGTGTCTGCAGCCAGGGGAAAGAAGGCCTATCCTTGCATGAATCTTCATTTATCAGGCCTCTAGAATTATAATAATTCTCTATCATTTTTGTTTACCACAAAAGGATTTTTAGTGCCAAAAATCCATAATTCAAATCTTTTAATTTAGAAAATTTAAATAATAATTTTACTGCCAGGGACAAAGAACATTTTTACAAGCAAAGGTTACTTTTAGCATTCTAAAGAAGTTACCTTGTGTGAACATAGTTTTTTGTTATTATTGCTGTTAGAATTTCAACACCTTCAAATTAAGAGATATGAATTCTTACCTAAACCCCTAAATTTAAGGAAGAATCCTATATAATAAATAGGTACTATGCAAATTAACCCTCATGCCCTTACAAGATGACTGCCTATGACGAGGCTGGCAGGGGGGTTAGTGAGGGATGACCAAATGACTGAACAGCAGGCTGTGTGGGGTGACCAGGATGGTGGGGAGGCAATGAGGGGCAACCAGGTCGGCAAGGAAGACAGATGGGGGTTACCAGGCCAGCAGGGGGTCAGTAAGAGGCAACCAGGCCAGCAAGGGGGCAGTTAGGGTTGACCAGGCTGGCAGGTGGGGGCAGTAAGGGGTGACCAGGCTGGCAGAGGGAGGCAGTTGGGAGCAACCAGGCCAGTAGGGTGGGGGCAGTAAGAGATGACGAGGCAGGCAGGCAGGTAAGCAATTAGAAGCCAGTGGTCCAGGATTGTGAGAGGGATGTTCAACTGCCGGTTTAGGCCCGATCTCTGGTACAGCAGTCAGATGTACCCCAAAGGATCCTGGATTGGAGAGGGTGCAGGTTGGGCTGAGGGGACACTCCCCTGCATGAATTTCATGTACCAGACCTCTAGTTGTGTTTATAAAAGAGGAAATTGTATGTTACATTTAACCAAGTGCTCTTTCATTTTACTACCATTTGTAGATGCTTAAAAAGACTTTTTTCTGCCTGTTTCCCTAGCCTTTCATACCTCTGCTCATGAGAAAGAAAAATAGAATTTGAACATTTGAAATAATAATCTAGACTTTGTTTATATTGGCCTTTAAATGACTTAACAAATGCTGTCTTTTAAAACATTTTTATTTTTCAATTACATTTTATATTT
The DNA here is from genome assembly GCA_004026805.1 of Lasiurus borealis. Taxonomy (NCBI): domain Eukaryota; kingdom Metazoa; phylum Chordata; class Mammalia; order Chiroptera; family Vespertilionidae; genus Lasiurus; species Lasiurus borealis. The sequence continues at coordinate 46,093 of PVJN01013276.1, read as the reverse complement.
ACTATTATTTTGTATTCATTTCAAGTGTATAGCTTAGTAGCTAGACAATCATATACTTTTCAGTACCCATCTGGCACCATACATAGTTACTACAATATTATTGACTATATTTCCTATATTAAACTCTGGATCCATGTGCCTACTTTGTAACTATCCATTTGTATTTCTTAATTCATTCATTTTTTTCCCACTTAGTCTTACAATCCCCCTTCCCTCTGGTGGTAACACATTCATCTTTTTCTTCAGTCTGTTCTCTGTAGCTATGAGTTTGTTTCAATTTCATTCATTTCTTTTGTTCTTTAGATTCCACATACATATAAGTGAAATCAAATAGTTCTTGTCTTTCTCTGACTGACTTATTACACTTAGCATAATACACTCTAGGTTATCTTCAGTGTCAGTCCCTAGCACCAGAGCTACCTTCAATGGGTGCTGAATTGACTAGATACTACCATGTGTTCACCTGAAGAACATTGTTATCCTGTTAAAATCCTATTGAAATAAATATAGAAAGCAAACTAAAGGAGAAAAAAAAGAAGTTGCCAAAGGTCAGTATCAAAGATTTATTAAAGTGGCACACTAAAGAATATTTTATGACTCACCACCCCATTTTATATTAGTGATAAAGGAAAATTTAGAGTTAAAGTGGCTCTTCTTTTGTTGTTCTTTGTTTTTTGAAAAATAACCTGTTGTAGCTTGAATTGACAGAATTAACTTCTTTCTCACTGAATGTGTCCTCCAGCTTTTGCCCAGCCACTAAGTGCTCAAAGGCTAAAATTTTATCTGTGATATATCATATCCTGTTTCAAACACATACATCTTTTTCTTCAAAACTTCTCCACCTCATTTGTAAACTAACATCAGCCAGGTGACCAGCCCTCACTGGCTTCTTTCAACCAGTCCCCCACAGGTGTTCTTTGACAGCACTTTGCTTTGGGACACATTTTCTGATCTTTTGTAATGGTAAATGGTTGTCAATAAGAATGCTATCTAGAAACACATTGGAGCTTTTAAAGGTAAAAAAAATATTTTAACAATGACTGAGAAAGAAGTTCATTACTATAGAGAAAGCATGAATATGATGTTTGGAAATATTTTTATCATTATATGAATGTGATTTTTTTCTTGTGCCTAAAATATGTCATTAATAAAAACTCTCATAACTATCTGGACTCTTAAAAACTTGTTTTACATCTTTCACATAAAGATTTTCAGTGTATTTAAAATCTACTTGTTAAAAATATAAACATTAACCTTTCAGTTTGTTGGGAAGAATAATTATTTGACATCAGGGAGCATGGAAAATTACTAAGCTAAATTTTAGCAAAAACCTTTGGACAATGGCTGAATGGAACTGAAAAACAAGTCTATGACATAGTGGCAAAGTCAACCGTACACTTCTATGGGGATTTATGTCTCTTTATGAGGAATCTTTCTCTCCTATGACATTCATTAAAGCTAAACATCTATATACATTGAAATTAGAATCAGATTATCACTTTACCACAAATATTTAACCAGATCTCTAAGTTAACACATCATTTTAATCACATTTCTCTCAATAAAAATTGTGATAATATTCTTCAGTTTTTGGGGGGAAATCTTGTTTTAATAAATACTTCATTATACAATAATTAGAGGTCAATTTTAAGGTTAATTTATTAAAATATTTTATCCATTTTTTTAACCTTCTTTCAAAATATTTAATTTTTTTCCTCTTTGTTAAAGCACTAATGTTATGCCCTGGCCAATGTGTCTAAGTTGGTTGGAGCATTGTCCTGGACACCAAAATGTCACAGGTTCAATTCCAACCAACTGATGTTTCTCTCTCACATTGAGTTTCTTTCTCTCTCTCTTCCTCTCTTTCTAAAATAAAACCCCACTATATTTACTTTGAAAAATATATTAAACATGTTTATTTAATTTTTTGAAAGTTAAAACTTGTTCCTAGAGTTTTTATTCAAATCTTCATTACATCTATTAATTGAAAATTTATGCAAAACATTATGCATTGACCTAGGATTTATATTAACCATATTTTGTTTTGTTTTTTAATCTTTAATGTTGAGAGTATTACAGATGTCTCCCTTTTTCCCCCTATTGCCCTCCTCTATCCAGTTCCTGCCCCACCCAGACCTTCTCTACCTTATTGTCTGGTCCATAGGTAATGCAAATATGCATACAAGATTGTTTGTTAAACTCTTTCTGCACCACTCACCCCACTTCCCTCTGAGATTTGTCAGTCTGTTCCATGTTTCCATGCCTCGGTTCTATTTTATTCATCAGTTTTGTTCATTAAATTCCTTGTTAATTTATTTTGATTTTTAGATTCAATTGTTGACAGATAAGTATATACTAGAGACACAAAATTTGTGCATGGGGGGTCCCCTCAGCCCAGCCTGCACCCTCTCCAATCTGGGACCCCTTGGGGGATCTCTGATCCCCGGGATTGGGCCTAAACCAGCAGTTGGATACCCCTCTCACAATCCTGGACCACTGGCTTCTAATCACTCACCTGCCTGTCTGCCTGATCGCCCCTAACTGCCCCACCCTGCTGGACCATTCGCCCTCAACTGCCCCTGCCCTCTGGCCAGCCTGGTCATCCCTAACTCTCCCCCCACACCCCCGCTGACCTGGTCACCTCTTACTGCCCCCCTCAGCCAGCCTGGTCATCCCCAACTGCCCTCCCTACTGCCCTAGTCACCCCAAACTGCCCTCTGTCCCCCCACCGCCAGCTGTGTTGTCTCACACAGCCTGCTATTTAATCATTTGGTCGTCCCTCACTAACTCCCCTGCTGACCTGATTGCCCCACGCAGCCTGCTTGTTTAGTCATTTGATTGTCCCTCACTAACCTCCCTGCTGGCCTGGTTGTAGGCAGCCATCTTATGAAGGTGTGAGCATCAATTTACATATTCCCTCTTTATTATATAGGATTGTCATTTTAAATATATATTTTTATTGATTTTTTACAGAGAGGAAGGGAGAGAGATAGAAAGTCAGAAACATCGATGAGAGAGAGACATCCTGCACGCCCCACAGTGGAGATGTGCCCGCAAGCAAGGTACATGCCCCCAATTGGAATTGAACCTGGGACCTTTCAGTCTGCAAGCCCACGCTCTATCCACTGAGCCAAACCAGTCTCGGCGGATTGTCATTTTATAGTTCATATTTTGAAATCCTTCTCCTCCTCTTCCACTTTCTCCTTTTTCTTCTTTTTCCTTCCTCCTCCTCTTCTTAAAGAATACCCTTCAACATTTCATGTAACACTGGGTTTATGGTGATGAATTCCTTTAGCTTTTTCTTGTCTGTGAAGCTCTTTATCTGATCTTCAATTCTAAATGATAGCTTTGGTGGGTAAAGTAATCTTGGTTGTAAGTCCTTGCTACTTACCACTTTGGATAATTCTTGTTAGTTCCTCTGGCCTGCATAGTTTCTGTTGAGAAATCAGCTGACAGTCATATGGGTGCTCCCTTGAAGGTAACTAACTGCATTTCTTTTGCTGCTTTTAAGATTCTCTCTTTCGTCTTTAACACTTGGCATTTCAATTATGATATGTGTTGATGTGGTCCTCTTTGGAATTCTCTGTGCTTCCTGGACTTAATAAGTGTATTTATTTCACCAGGTAGGGGAAGTTTTCTGTCATTATTTCTTCAAATAGGTTTCAAATATCTTGGTCTCTTTCTTCTCCTTCTGGCATCCCCATGATGTGAATGTTGGTATGCTTGAACATACCAACCAGAGGACAACCCAGAGGCTCCTTACACTATCTTCATATTTTTGGATTCTTTTTTCTTTTTGTTCTTCTGATTGAGTGTTTTGTGCTTCCTCATATTCCAAATTGTTGATTTTATTCTCAGAATCCTCTACTCTACTTTTGAATCCCTGTTAAATTATTCTTTATTTCAGTTAGTGTATGCTTAATTTCTGACTGGTCCTTTTTCATATGTTTGACATGCTTAACTAAGATCTTTAAAAATCCCACTTAGTCCCTTGAAGTTTCCATTAAATCCACTGAAGCTCTCATGAAGACTCTTGATTAATCTTATAACATTTGTTTTGCACTCTATATCCAGTAGTTTGCTTGCTTCCATTTTTTCATTTGTGACATGTTTTTTGTCTCTGCATTTTTCCTGTTTCTCTGGGTTTGTATCCATGTATTAGGTAGAAATGTTATGCCTCCTGGAATTGGTAGATTGGCCTTGCATAGTATGTGTCCTGTAGGACCCAGTTGGTTCAGCTTCCCTAGTCACCTAAGCTGGGCACTTTGTGTGGGCTGAGTGCATAGTCTTGTAGTTGAGTCTTGATTGCTGTTGGCATCATTGGGAGGAATTGAGCTCCAAGCCAATTGGCTGTGAGGACCAGCTACAACTACAGTGTAAGAACTGCTGTGTAGGAAACACCCACATGGAGCAGGACTTGCTTCAATATGGACTTTGGTGCTCACTGAGTTTGCCCTTGAGTGTGTCACTTATGGATGTGTAGAGGTGTAATCTGGTATGGTTTGAAGCTGTTCTCTGGGTGCACTGGCTCTGGGGCCATTTGAGAAGTGCAAAGTCAGCCACTGCCTAGGGCCACCCTATAGGAGCTACAGAGATATCTGCAAATGGCTGCAACTTGTATTGGGTTAGGACAGTTGTTGGCAAACTGCGACTGTATTGACTAATGAGTTTGCCGACCACTGACCTAGACTCTCTATTCCAATAATTACAGGCTGTTGTTTCTTGTGATTAAGCCCTTATCCCAGTGGTCGGCAAACTCATTAGTCAACAGAGTGACAAACCGCGGCTCCAAGCTGCATGTGGCTCATGAGCCTCAGTTTGCTGACCACTGGACTAGAAAGTACCCAGTCGAAGCTCAGTTGTGAAGCAAGACAGGCTGGAGCTAGTGCTGGGTCTTGGGCCTTTTATTGATAGTTTGGGGCATGCTGACTCCACTGCTGCTTATTTAAGAGATTTCAGCTAAGTCTGAAGCCAGAGAGGCCTTTCATATGGAAAAGCTGGTGCAAAAAAGTGTGGGTAGGGCTGCAAAATGGATGAGGTAGGTCCCACAGAATCACCTGAGTGGAGTGAGTATTGTGAGCCAAGCTGATGGAAACCAGATATGGCTGAAAGTCATCCCTGTACCAGGAAAGGTTCCAGCACAGGAACAATGACCCCTGTGAGTACTCCCATCTGGCAGCTGCCCCTAGTTTTCTGCCCTGATGCTAAACAGTCTAGTTCCTCACTGTGTGTCTCTGAATCTCCCAAAGCTGCCACCTGGCACTGGAGCTCAGAGAAAGCAGGACCTTGTAAGTTTGTGAACAGGCCATTTAAGAGGAACAGCTAGGACTCCAGCAGCCTCCATGTCATTCAGCCACAATCCTTGCTGGTTTTTACAGTCCAGAATTACGGAGACTTAATTGTTCCAGCTCTGAAACCCTGGGCCAGGACCTGGTGTGGGGATGAGACCCCTTTCTTATCATGGGAGGCAATGTAGATATCCCTCCTGATTAAGAAAATGCTGCATGTGGATGTTGGACCAGTCCACTCCATGCCTCCACCCCTCCTAGCAGTCTCAATGTGCTTTCTTCTTTACTTCTCTGGTTGTAGAACTTCAGGTATTTCTAAATGATGGTTGTTTTGTATGTTAGTTGTAATTTTGATGTGGTTGTGTTAGGCTGTGAGTACCAGTATTTACCTATGCTGCCATCTTGGTTCTCCTATTTATTTAATTTTTGATTGAAAAGTCCCATGGCTTCCCATCACTCTTGGAATTAATTCCAATTCTTTAAAGTCTGCCATAATCTGGCCTCTGCCCAATTGCAGCTGCATCTCATATCATCCTCCCTCTCACCACACTAGTCTTCCCTCAGAACACACCAACCTCACCCTGTCTCAGAGCCTTCGTTCAGCTTTGCTCCAGTGCTCTTCCAGATCCTTGCATGGCTGCTTTCATCCCTCCATTGAAATGCCATCCCTGAAGGCTTATCCTAATGCCCTAATTTAAAAGGAAACTCAGTTGCTCTCTTTCACGTCACCATCCTATTCAATTCTCTGCCTAAAACTTACCATTCTCAGTTATTTTCCTTGTTTGTTCATGATTTGTTACTGGATGGCTTTGTTCACTAGAATGCAAGCTCCATGGGAGCAGGGCTTTGTCTATCTTTTTCATCCCTCCAAATAGTGCCTAGCCCATATTGGTCTTAACATAAATGAGTTTATGAAGAAAAAGCTTTCCCTCTTTGAAAGAAGTACTGTGATGTAGATCAAATTCATATGACAAAACAATCAAGTGAACTGGAGAATTGCCTCAGTTCAAGCCATAGGAGAGTATCCAGCTCTCAAAGTAAGTTATTATTTTTTAAAAATATGTATTTTTATTGATTTCAGAGAGGAAAGGAGAGGGAGAGAGAGATAGAAACATCAGTGATGAGAAAATCATTGATCAGCTGCCTCCTGCACACCCCCTCTGGAAGATTGAGTTCACAACCTCGGCATGTGCCCTTGACTGGAATCAAATCTGGGACCTTTCAGTCCAAAGGCTGACACTAACACTTAGCCAAACCAGCTAAGCCGTAAATTGCTATTTACATGACAACTTCCATGTTGTAAAACTGAGTGGTTCATGGTAGAGGACATGATTAATTGGCCTACATGTTTCATTGATACAAATCATTGGTTGCACTATTTGGTTATGTAATAAATCTGAGTTGATTCCCCAGCAACAGTCTGTGTTCCTCTTACTCATTTTGGTCTGAGTATATTAAACTATTCATGACCTTTAAAAACAAGTCAGATTCCAATGTGATGCCAAAATGAAGACTATGTTCAAAAGTTCTTCAGTCACATAAAAATGCTAATTAACATGTTGAATAAATGCAGCTGAGAGGTACAACTTATTTGTGTTCTCCTCAGTTACAACAGGACATACCACAGATAATTCCATTTTTCTCAAGCATTATCCTATAAGTACTAAGCCATGTTTTCAACATATAGAGCAAAATGGTGCTTTCAGAAACTTAGATATGCAAATATGATAATTTTATGCATCCACTATAAAAGACTTTGAAGTCAACCAATTCTTTCATTTAGTACAGGATTGCATTTCACAGAAACATCACTGTTTTCATTTATATTCAGAAGTAAAGTGTGTTGATATTTCACTTACTGTTACCCTTCATTAGCTTTTTTATCACACATCTTTGCCAGGTGAGGTTAGTTGTGGCAAAGGCTTGTGTCATAATGATGTCTCAAACTGTATTATTTTGGCATAGGAATACTTAGTTTTAAGCACATGAGAATATTCTGATTTCCATATAGAATAATGCTTGTTCACAAAATTGTGTTTTGTTTTTTTCAGATTTAAAGCTTTGATGGTAGGGTTGTGAGATTTAGCAAATAAAAATATAAGACATGTAATTAAATTTGAATATCAAATAAACAACAAATATCGCATGGGCATACTTATGCTAAAAAATTGTTTGCTGTTTATCTGACATTTAAATTAAACTGAGTATATTGTCCGACAACCTGGCCTGTCTTTGTTTTTTCTACTTTGATGGAGACTTGGATTGAAATACACTCAGATGGTCTTCTAGGAAGTACTGATATCGTCATTGTTTTCTTGTTAACTATTTTACAATATCAACTGTTTTAAATCAGTGGGAGAAATAACTGAAAAAACACACATAAAATAAGTGGGAATCAGGCAAAGAAAGAGTTCATGTGTAAAACAAAAAGCAATTTTGACTAAACATTGTATAAGGCATTGCATTGCAACACACCACAAGCACAGAGAAGGAAAAAAGAAAAAGGAAGCTCTCAGCTGTTAGAGAATTTATAATTTGGTAGGAAAGATAACATGAATACACATAAAAAGAAAACAAACAGTACAAGGCAATAGATGTTAAGTGCCGAAAGAGTAATAGAGATAAGAGGAGTCAGGAGATCAGTTCCATCTGTGTTTGGAGAAAGAGAGGATGAATAAGTGCTTTATATTCATCCTGCTGTTTAAGCCTCTTGCTACATTCTGAATGTTTGTGTCCCTCCCAAATTCACATGTTGGAATAATAATACCCAATGTGATAGTATTAGAAGGTGGAGGTCTTTGAGGTGTGACTAAGTCATGAGTTTAGAGTCCTCATGAGTGGGTTAATGCTCTTTTAAAAGAGACCCCAAGCTCCTTCTACCATGTAAAGACACAAGGAGAAGTTGTTTGCTATGAAACAGGAAGAGGGAACTAACCAGAATGAGATCCTGCTGGAGCCTTGAACTTGGGCTTCTCAGCCTCCAGAAGTGTGAGCAATACATTTCTGTTTCTAAGCCATCCAGTCTGCAGTATTATGCCACAGCAGCCCAAATGGGTTAAGATACCTTCCAGCAACCCCATGAGGTAGATATTATTTTTCACCAGTTTGCAGCTGGAAAAAAAAAATGAAACTGATAGGATCTACATTAATGCCTACTGACACAGTAAGTAAGCAGCCTATCTGCTTCTACCTCAAGTCCTCTTGACACCTCAAAATAAGTTTTTAACTATTAGTGCTGCCTCTGAGATGACGGGAGAGGTGGCTGGGACCTATGATGTTACATGAAGCTCCTAGAGGTTGAATGGAAGAAGAAGATAAAATGACTATTTTGAAAACAAATTCATCATGCATTGCCATAGACATTGCAGATACAAATTTTAATTCAATCACATTGGAAGTATCAAAGATGAAAAATATTGTGAAATCAAAACAAACTGAAATGAGTTAGTAGCTATTTGTATGTAGAAGAATGAGAGAGCAAGAGAGAAAAGAAATCAAAGATAAATATAAACCCAGATTCCGCCACCCGCCAAAAAACAACACAAAACTGTTAGAAGTAATAAATGAATTCAGCAAAGTTGCAAGATATAAAATCATCCCCCCAAATCAGTTGTGTTTAAAATGCAAATATAGATGATGTATTAAATATTTGTATACCTGAAACTTATATAATGTTATTAACCAATGTCACCCCAATAAATTAAATTAAAATTTTAAATTCAGTTGTGTTTCTATACACTAATAATAAGCACTCTGAAAAGGCAATTTAGAAGACAGTTTTCTTTTCAATAGCATCAAAAAGAAAATATATAGAAATAAACTTCACTAAGCAGGTGAAAGTCCTATACACTGAAAACTATGAAACATGTTGAAAGAAATTAAAAGAAACACAAATAGTTAAGACATCCTTTTTTCCTGGATTGGAAGAATTAATATTATAAAGATGTCAGTGCTACCCAAAGTGATCTACACATTCAAGGAAATCCCTCTAAAAGAAAACAAAACACCTTTTTTTTCCCCCCAGAAATAGAAGAATCCATTCTAAAATTAATATGGAATCTCAAGGGATTTCAAATAGCTAAAACAATCTTGAAAAAGAAGAGCAAAGTTGGATTCTCATACTTTCTGATTTTAAGACTTACTATAAAGTTACAGTAATTAAAACAGTGTGGTACTGGCATAAAGACAGTCATCTAGACCAATGGAATGAAATAGAGTCCAGAAGTGAACACTTACATGATCAAAGGGTGCCAAAATCATCCAATGGGGAAATAACATATATAGTTGGTTAACAAGTAGATGGAAAGATGCTCAACAGCACTAATAATTGGGGAAACACAAATAAAACCCATTCAGATTGGGGTGCTATTATCAAACAAAACAAAACAGAAAATAACAAGGGTTTGTGAGGATGTGAAAACATGGTATCCCCTGTGCATTGCTGGTGGGACTGTGGAAACTAGTATGGTGGATCTTCAGAAAATTAAATGTAGCCCAGTTGGTGTGGCTCAACGGTTGAGAATTGACCCAGGAACAAAGAGGTCACAGGTTCAAGTTGCAGACAGGGCACATGCCCAGTTGTGAACTTAATCCTCAGTAGGGGCTGTGCTAGAGGCAGCCAGCTCATCAATGATATTTCTCACTGGTATTTCTATCTCTCTATCCCTCTTCCTCCTTCTTTCTCTAAATATCAATAACAAAAATTAAAGATAGAATTACTATATGATCCAACAACTCCATTTCCGGGTATATACCCAGAAGAACTCAAAGCAGAGGCTCAAACAGATATTTATTTGTACATCAGTGTTTACTGTAGCATTATTTACCATAGTAAAAAAGTGGAAAACCCAAGTATTTATCAACAGATGAGTGGATAAACAAAACACATCTCCAACACCTTGTGCCATGCAATGAGTACAGAGTGTGCTTAACCAATGTGTTGAATACATGGAAGGGCAGTTAACAGAAATATTTTGTTTATTTCACAAAGGAATATTATTCAGTATGTATAATATTCTAATACATACTAAAACATGAGTAAATCTTATCCAATATGCTTATCCACTGAAATATATAGATTATGCTTTTGCATTATGAAGACATTATGGCAAGTGAAATAAGTTGGTGACAAAAAGTACAACTATTGCATGATTCTGCTTATATAGGTACCTAAGTAGTCACATTCAGAGAGACAAAGTAGGATTGTGGTTTCCAGGGGATAAGTAAAGGGGGACATTGAGAGTTATTGTTTCTTGTGTATAGTTGGGGAAAATGAAAAAGTTCTAAAAAGTTCTATGATGGTAGCACAATAATATGAGTGCATTTATGTCACTGAATGGTGTATTTTAAAATGGTTGAAATAGTCAATTTTTCTATTACATATACTAGAGGCCCAGTGCACAAAGTTCATGCATGGGTGGGGTCCCTAGGCCTGGCTGACAATCAGGGCTGATCGGGGCCAGGCTGATCCGGGCTGGGCTAGAGAGGAGGTGATGGTCACTGTGCTGGGCACGGAAGGAATGGATGCTGGATGCTGATGCCACCATCAAAGTGTCCCACCACTGTGTGGTTCCCTGCTTACCCCCTCCTTCTTCCCTTGCTGCCCCACTACCACCACAGCAGACAGGCAGCAGGGCAATCGGGCCTGCTGGCTGGGGGAAGGGACGGGGCACAGGAGGTTGGTCGCCAGCCCTGAGGGGAGAGCTAACCCTTGGTCCCTCTGGGAAAGGAGCCATGTCTGCCACCACCCACCCCCAGTTTCCCATTGCAGCCCTGGGACAGACCCCAGTTGGGCAATCGGGGCCTGCCAGCTGTGGGGAGGGATCATAGGAGGTTGGCCGACTGGGGGAGGTTGGCGGTGTAAGTGCATTGACCACCTGGGGTAGCTCCTGTGCTGAGCGTCTGCCCCCTGGTGGTCAGTGTACATCATAGCAACTGGTCTTTTTGGTAGTTCTAGTCATTTAGGCTTTTATATAAATAGATTTTACCACAATAAAAATATTTTGGAAAGAATGTTTACTCTATAAAACCACACAACTGGCCTGGCCAGCATGGCTCAGTGATAGTGCCAACCTATAAGCAAGAGGTCATGGTTTGATTCTTGATAAGGGCACATGCCTGGGTTGCTGGCTCCATTCCCAGTATGGGGCATGCAGAAGGCAGCCAATCAATTATTTCTCTTATCATTGATGTTTCTATTTCTCTCACACTCTTCCTTCCTCACTGAAATTAATAAAATAAATATTTTTAAAAACCTACACAACAGAGTATAAATAAACTACAGCATACAGTAACCTCTCTGACTGTGGAATGTCCACCCTTTCCTCAGCATGCCCTATGGGATCCAGAGCCCCCATGAAGGGATTGGCAGGGGGAGAGTGGTGGGTGAGGTATGTACAGGTAAGATAGTAACTCTGGTGAAGGAAGAATCAGAAAGCTCTTGTGAGAAAGTGAGGTGAGGGGAAAAGGCTTATGCATAGGAAATTTGATGGGAAAGAAGGTATAAAACAGCCATTTTGATGCTGGGAAAGCAATTATACCAGAGGTGTACAATAAGACCCTGGGCAATTCCGAATATCTTTTGGAGACTTATTGTCGTAGATTAAAGTGAGACTGTTCAGCAAGGTGGAATATTTTTCTCCAGCACTATTGGGCCACTCAAGGATAGGCACAGAGTAGAATGTTTCTGTCTCATATTTGCAGTGGAGGCTTCCCTGAGTCTGGATTTCTTCTTTACTGTGTGCTGGGGGGAAGAAAAACAGCCCTCATGATTATAGAGAGGAGAGAAATACATATAAAGTGCACATGAAATTAGACATACACCCTATCTCAGAAGGATTATCCAGGAGACTTGAAATCATTAAAAAATGAAGACAAATGTTAAAATCATCAGTGACTGAGGTGGATTGATCAAGATAAGTAGATGTCAACCACAGAGAGATAGCACATGAAGGGTTTGATGACATCAACTTTGGAGCGGGGTGGGAGAGATTCGGTCTGGAGAAAGCATTTGGAAGCAAGGAGGACCTTCCTTCCCTTCAAGTCCCAGGTACATGAGGCTTGAGAGGGAAAACCAGTCTCCACGTTAGAGATGAATTATGGTCCCCAGTGGACAGGGAACTTTCCATTCCAGGTGAAAGGTCCATAAGGGCCAAGGTCCTGTGTGTCACATTCACCTTCACATCTCCAACACCTTGTGCCATGCAATGAGTACACAGAGTGGGCTTAACCATGGAAGGGCAGTTAACGGAATCTAGTTTTATATTTAAATTATTGCCACAACCCTATCACTCTTCTAGAATAAGTGGAAGTCTCCAGCTTCCTACTCCAGGATATGTGGGCAGCCAAGGTCCCTCATGGTGCTTGTATCCCTGGTGCCTAATGGAGCACTGAGAGCAGACCTTAATTATGTCCTCCACTCACCTCACTCTAGCAGCTACAGGAGAAGATAGCCACCCAAGTGTTTCCTGCCCTCTGACTGAATTGGCTCTTCATTGTTAGAGTTTCAGGGAACTTTAGGGGTCATCAAGTAATAAACCTTTTCCCATTTACTTTAAAACCAAATAGATGCTGGAATCAGACAGAGTGAGATAAGAACATCAGCTTTATTCCTGTTAGACGTAAAGATCATGATCTGGGCTATGACTATTATCGGGATCCCTAATAGATGCCCTTCTCCAACAGATTATGCCAGCTCTGGAAAGTTTAGGAAGAGGCAAATATGGAATAAGTCTCCTAATATTGGGCTGCAGCAACAACAAAAAAGGAGCTCAGAAGAGACTGGACCATACATGGTCTGTCCCTTCAAATACAAATTATTTCTTAGCTTTGAGGAAACTTTCTCTCCTATTTTTCTTTCCTACTGAGTGGGCATTTTCTCCATTCTTTGGAAATAGGAGGAAGGTAGAGGACTCCCCCTCACATGTCACAGTTTTTAATTTTCCTAATAGACTGGAGTATGTGCTGTTCTCTTGGGAAAAGTGATCAGCTGCCTTTCAGGAAGTTCTGCTCCCATTTTCAGGAGTCTGCCGCAAACCTCCAGTGCAACTACTGTTTCTTTATACAGATTCCCAGGAGCACTGGTGGAACATACAAAATTGATATCCTAAAGGCTCTAGAATAACAAGACAGCAAGTTTGTTAAATTAACAGTTCTTCTAATAATTGACCTATTTTCCCACCTCTGTTTTCCCAAACTCCCTCTGAACCTTATTGTATAAGTCACCAGCAAACTTTTTTATGTCCCAACACTATCTGGTCAAAATGTGATTCATGGTGCATTTTAAAACATAATTAGCAGTGAAATTTCTGGGTCATTTAATAATTCTATGTTTAAATTTTTGAGGAACTGCCCAATTGTTCTTCATAGTTTTCTACCTTCCTGCCAGCAGTGTATGAGGGTTCTAATTTCTTTACATCTTCACCAAACATTTAGTTTTCTGATCTTTAACAATATAGCCATCCTAATGGAGATGAAATGGTATTTCTTTGTAATTTTAATTACATTCCCCTAATGATGTTGAGCACCTTCACATGTGCTTACTGACCATTTGCATTTCTTTGGAGAAACGACTATTCAATACATTAGCCCATTTTTTTAATAGAGCTAATTATCTTTTTGTTACTAAATTATAAAAGTTCTTTAATAATCTGGATTCTTTACATTAGTTCCCTTATTTGATGGATGATTTACAAATATTTCTTCATTCTATGGTTTGTCTTAACACTTTCTTGATGATGCCCTTTGAAGTGCAGTTTTTAGTTATGATGAAGTACAATTTATCTTTTTCATTTTGTTGCTGTGCTTCTACTGTTAATATCTAAGAAAGCATTGCCTAATTCACGGTCATGAAGATGTATGACTATATTTTCTTCTAAGACTTTTATTGTTTTAGCCTCCCATTTTTGGTAAGAGCTTTATTGAAATATAATTCCCATACCATACCACTTACCTACTGAAAGTAAACAAAGCAATAAAGTTTAGTATATTCATAGAGTTGTGCAACCGTTACCCAAAGCAAGTTTAGAATATTCACATATTTCCTGAAAGAAATCCTCTATCATTTAGCTATTATGCCCTATTTTTCCTAATCCTGCAACCATAGGCACCCACTAATCTAATTTAGATCTCTATAGTCCTGTCTATCCTAAAATTTTCATATGAATGAAATTATATAATACTATAGGCCCGGTGCTTGAACTCATGCACTAGCGGGGTCCAGTTGGCCCACTCCAACGGGGGCTTTTGGAGGTGGGCCAGTTGGGGCAAGGGACTGATCAGGGATGAGGCTGGCTGAGACAAGGGCCTGTGGACAGTTTGCTGGCTAGCCATGTGCCCAATTGGGGTGGGGGACCTGCTGGGAGTCAGAGTCAGCTGAGGTGAGGGGCTGCGGTGGTTTGCCCATCAGAGGGTGAGGGTGGATAGAGGACGGGGCCAAGCCACAGGCATTCTGGTTGTTCTACTGTTTGCTTTTATTGCATATTACCCTTTTATTATATAGGATGTGGTCCTTTGTAACTAGGTCTTTAACTTAGCATGTTTTCAAGACTCATCTATGTTGTAGCATATTAGGACTCCATTCCTTTTTATGGCTGAATAATATTCTATTGTATGGACATATAACTTTTTGTTTATCTATTCATCAGCTGATGAAAATTTGGGTTATTTCTCCTTGCTGGTATCATAAACAATGGTGCTATAAGCATTCTTCCAATTTTTATTTCTCTGAGAATGTCTTCATTTCTCCTTCATTTTTGAAGGTCAGTGTTTCTGGATAAAAAATTTTTGGCTAACAGTCTTTGTAAAAAGCATCATTTAAAATATATTATTCACTGCCTTCTTGTCTTCATGGTTCCCAATAAGTATTTAGCTATTAGTGTTATTGAGGATCCTTTTTTTGTGATAAGCTGCTTCTTGCTGCTTTTAAGATTGTCTGTCATTGGCTTTATATCCTTTTGATTATTATGTGTTTAAATGTATATTTCTTTGGATTTATCCTTCTTAGAATTTGTGTAGGTTAATATTTTTCATCAGATTTGGGGAAATTTTGGCCATTATTTCTTCTAGTATTAAACTTCCCCTCCCCCTTACTCTCTCTCTTCTTGTGGGATTCCCATTGTTCATATGTTGATATACTTGATGGTGTCTCTCAGGTCTTTGAATTTCTATTTATTTTTCTTAATTATTTTTACTTTCTGTTGAACAGACTAGATAAAATGAATTGCTATACCTTCAGGTTTACAGTTCTTCTGTCAGCTCATATCTTCTGTTGAGTCCCTAAAATGAACTCCTTAATTTTTATTTGGTTCCTTTTTGTAATTTATGTTTCTTTATTGGTATTCATTATTTAGTGATCCATTATTCTTATACTTTTCTTTTCTTTCTTCTTTTTACATAATCTCCTTCAGTTCTTTGAGCTATACTAAAGAAATGGATGATACAAGTGCTTTGTTTAGTTATCCAGTGTCTGAATTTCCTTGGGGATAATTTCTATTGACTATATTTTTCCATGTGTTTGGGCCACACTTTCTTGTTTCTTTGCATTTCTCATAATTTTTGTTTTAAAAAATAGAAGTTTTAACTTATATAATGTAACAAGTCTGGAAATTAAATTTCTATCCCCTCTCCAAGAGTTTATTGTTGATGTTTATTTTTTTTACTGAGTTTCCTGAATTAATTCTATAAAGTCTGTATTCGGTTTCATGTGTAAACACTGAAGTCTCTACTTGGTTTTCTTACTGGACAGCTAACAATTTTGCAGACATTTCTTTAAATACTTTGAACCAATATGTCTGCTGGTCTTTGTATGTTGGGAATGCCTTCAAATGCTCAGTTAGGCAGTTTACAGTTCTGTTCAGTCTTCACTTCCTGCTTGCACAGAGCCTCTTGCTTAACCAGAGGTTAGAATTTAGGGCCTTCTAAGATCTTTCCTGAACATGTACACAGCCCCACACATGGGGCTTTCTTTTGAGTTTTTTGCTAAGAGTGTTCTTTGTTACAATTGTTATTACCTTCTCAGGCAGAAACGATATTAAACGTTTGCCATTGATTATTTTCTACAAATACCCCTAGGAAAAATGCTATTCACAGTGGTTAAGCTCTGAGTCAAATAAAGGCAAGGCTGGTTAGTGGAATTTTCCAGGGAACTGCCAGACACATATGACAGCTACCTGGAAATAGGGTTTTGGAGGAGCTCCCACATCTGCCCCTTCCAGTGGCTGCTATGCTATTGTTTCTCCCAAGATTGCAAGTCTATTTGTTTTCAAGCCTATCCTGGATCTGTGGAGAGGACGATGAAAACAGGCTAAGTTAAAATGCCACAAGGTTCACTCTGATTCAGTTTTTTCTTGAATAAACACTTCTCAACTTCTTGTAAGCTTTTGGTTAATTTCCAGAATTCTGAAAATGTTGATTTTCACTGTTTTTGTTGCTTTTATGGAGGAATGAATTTTCAAATGTCCCCACTCTGCCATTTTCGAACGGCTTTCCAGTTCTTATTACTTTTAAAAATTTACTTGAGATAATTGTGGTTTCATATATAATTGTAGGGAATAATTCAAAGATGCCATATATCTTTTACCTAGTTTTTCTCAATGGTACTATCTTATACAATTAGGGTGTGATATCATATCCAGGAAATTGATATTGCCACAATCTGCTTATTTAGATTTTACCATTTACATGTACCCATTTGTGTATGTATGTGTGTATTTTGTCTTATGCATTTTTAAAAATTAAATCTTTATTATTTAGATTATTACATTTGTTTCTCTTTTTTCCCCTCCATAGCTCCCTCCACTCGGCTACCGCCCTTCCCTCTACCCTTACCTCTCTCCTGTTAACCTCATCCATAGGTGTATGATTTTTGTCCAGTCTCACCCTGTACACCCCTTTCCTGCTGAGAATTTTCAGTCCATTCCCTTTCTGTGCTCCTGATTCTATTATATTCACCAGTTTATTCTGTTCATCCAATTTTTAATTTACTTAATTTTTAGATTCACTTGTTGACAGGTATTTGTTGTTCATAATTGTTTATCTTTTACCTTTTTCTTCTTCCTCTTCTAAAAGAGTACCTTTCAACATTTCATATAATACTGGTTTGCAGTTTATGAATTCCTTTAGCTTTTTCTTCTCTGTGAAGCTCTTTATCTGCCCTTCAATTCTGAATGATAGCTTTGCTGGATAAAGTATTCTTGGTTGTAGGTTCTTGATGTTCATCATGTTGAATATTTCTTGCCACTCCTGTCTGGCCTGCCTCATTTCTGTTGAGAAATCAGCTGACAGTCGTATGGGTGCTCCCTTGTAGGTAATGAACTGTTTTTCTCTTGCTGCTTTTAATATTCTCTCTTTGTCTTTTGCTCTTGCTATTTTAATTATGATGTGTCTTGGTGTAGTCCTCTTTGGATTCCTTTTATATGGGGTTCTGTGTGCTTCCTGGACTTGTAAGTCTATTTCTTTTACCAGATGTGGGAAGTTTTCAGCCATTATTTCTTTAAATAGGTTTTCAGTATCTTGCTCTCTCTCTTCCTCTGGCACCCCCACAATTCTGATGTTGGCACGCTTGAAGCTGTCCCAGAGGCTCCTTACATTATCTTCACAATTTTGGATTCTTTTCTCTTCTTGCTTTTCCAGTTGAGTGTTTTCTGCTTCTTTATATTTCAAATTTTTGACTTGATTCTTGCCTTCCCCTAGTCTGCTGTTAGGTCTCTGAATAATATTTTTTATTTCAGTCAGTGTATGTTTAAATTCTAGTTGGTTTTTTTGCATCTCTAGTTGGTCCTTTTTCATCTCCTCTTGGGTCTCGCTAACTTTATCCATTTTTTCTAGGATTTTCTTGAAAAACCTTATAAGCATGGTTTTGAACTCTATATCCAGTCGTTTGTTTTCCTCCATTTCTTTTGTTTGTGATCCCTTCCCTTGTCTCAACATTTTCACTATGCCAGGAGTACTTCTGTGTTGGATTCAGCCTTATGATACCAGACTTGCAGGACCGCAGAAGCCTCTCTGTTGAGCTTGGGATGGGTGGAGTCTCAGGGCTTAAGGGACCACCTTGCCTTCCAGTGGGCCCCACCCATCATGGCCCCTGAGTCTCACATGACTGGGTAATTGCTGGAGCAGGCCTCTAGACTGCTGCCCCTCCGGCTCCCCTGTGCTCTGGGACCATACAAGTCTGGGTTCCCAGGATTTCTCCCAACCCCGGGGTTTAGTGGAGTTAGAAGTGGCACAGTTGGGAGGGTCTGTCTCCCGCCCACTCGTGAAAGCCAGCGGCACAATCAGCAGTCATCACTCTGTATGTAGTACCGTGTGCGCCACCAGGCTTCAGATCTTTTGCGACTCCCCTAAATTTCTGTGCATTTCTCCCTTTTCACAGTCCATACTCCCCCCATATGAGTTTCGGCTGGATCTGGGGTTTAGTGTCGTAGGATAAGGAGTTCAATGCTTTTGAGAGTCTCTGTTTCCCTCCCGCCAGAGAAAGCCAGCCAGGTTCTCTGGCACCCGCTCTCTGCACGTGAGCGTCTCCGTACTTCAGCTTTTTGCAGCTCCTCTGGGTCTCTGTGAGCCCCTCTCTTTCCCTCTAGTTGTAGAATTTCCACTCAGCCAGCTTTCCTGTGGTTTTGGATGATGTCCGTTCTGTCTTTTAGTTGCAGTTTTGAAATTGTTGTGCGAGGCAGCAGTGTAGGTGTTTACCTATGCCACCATCTTCTGCAATTTTATTGTATGTGTAGATTTGTATGACCACCACGACAGTCATATAGGTTCTGTCATAAGGATGCCTCGTGCTGTCCCCTAATAGCCACAGTATATCACTACCTGCTGCCACAACCATCACTCCTAACATCTTGCAACTACTAATCTATTCTTCATGTTATAATTTTATCATTTCAGAAGTGTTATGGAGTATATCACACAATAAAACATTATTTAGCAATAAAAAGAAGTGAAATGCTGACACATGCCACAACATGAATGAACCTTGAAAACACGCTAAATAAAAGAAACCAACTACAAAGGACCACATACTGCATGATTCCATTTATATGTAGTGTCCAGAAGAGTAAAATATATAGAGACAAAAAGTAGATTAGTGGTTGACGGGCTGGATGAGGTTGGGACTGGGAAATAGTTGGTGATGAATAAAAGACACAACCTCTTTGGAGGTAAAGAAACTGTTCTAAGGTAAATGTGTAATAGTTGGTCAACTCTCAATATACAGAAATCATTGAATTGTACACTTTAAAATGAATAATTTTTTTCTCAAGCAGAGACCACTTAGTGGGATTAAGTGGGGTTAGTGCTTATTACATCTTGTTTTTTCTGCTAACATCCCTCTGAAGCAGTACTGTTATCTCCATTTCACAGATGAAGAAACTAAGTTTCTGAGATGTAAAGTTAATTCCCTCAATTACCAGGATTTGGAGCTGGGATTTGAATCCAGTTCTTTCAAATTCCAGCCCACGATTTCCAGCATTCTTCCTCTTGTCCCCATGCTTTGCCATTTATATAGAATTCTCTTAACTTTATTGAAATATAATTTACATGCCATATCTTATCTAATAAAAGAGTGATATGCAAATTGACCATACCTCTGCTACACCCACAAGCCATGCCCACCAGCCATGCCCATTAGTGAATAGAGTGAGTATGCAAATTAACCTAACCAGGATGGCTATGGCCACAGAGAGAGCAGGAGGGAGATTTGGGTTGTTCCTGGCAATAGAAGAAGCCAAGCTTTCCACACACTTTGGCCAGCACAGGCTTCCACTTAAAGCAACAAAGTTTCAATTTGCTGTGCAAGCAGAAGGCTACCAAGTTTCAATTGTAGAAGATAAATAAACCCCAGATACCAGGGCCTCCATTTGGGTCCCAAGGGGACGTGGCCGGCCTGCAAACCACCACAGGCCCCTCACCTAAGCCACCCCATGCCCCAAGGGAACACCTACCCTGATACAGGACACCCTTCAGAGCAAACCAGCTGACCCCGACCCATGCACCAGGCCTCTATCCTATCTAATAAAAGAGTTATATACAGATTGACCATCACTCCAACACACAAGATGACTGCCCCCATGTGGTCAAAAGATCCTGCCCCCATGTGGACACAAGATGGCCACCACAAGATGGCCAGCAGGGGACGTAGTCAGCAGGGACCAGCCTGCAAGGGAGGGAAGTTGGGGGTGACCCAGGCCTGCAGGGGAAGGCAGTTGGGGGTGACCAGGCCTGCAGGGGAGAGCAATTAAAGGTGACCAGGCTGGCAGGGGAACAGTTAGGCATCAATCAGGCTGCCAGGGGAGTGGTTAGGGATTGATCAGGCTGGCAGGCAGAAGTGGTTAAGGGCAATCAGGAAGGCAGGCAGCTGAGCAGTTGGGAGCCAGCAGTCCTGGATTGTGAGAGGGATGTCTGACTGCCATTTAGGCCCAAACCAAGTAGTACATCCCTCAAGGAGTCCCAGATTAGAGAGGGAGCATTCTGGGCTGAAGGACACCTTCCCTGCACATTCTGTGCACAAATTACGTACACCGGGCCTCTAAGTAATATAACATAATTCTATCTAGTAAAGAGAGAATATGCAAATAAACCATCATGCCATCACAAATATGGTGGTGTCCATAGTCACAAGATGGAGGCACCCAGTTCCCTCAGCCCTGCTGGAGTCCCTCAGTCCTTCCAGCCCTGCCAGGGTGTGCGGGCAGGCATGCAGTGCAGCCAGAGTCCCACAGTCCTTTCAGCTCAGCCAGGGGGCATCAGGCACTCAGTGCAGCCAGACCTGCCGTCAGCCCCCCAGCTGCCCAGGGCTGGCCCAAGGCTCAGGCAAACGTTTGATGGTGGCTTCCCAGCTGCCCACGACTGCCCGAGGCTCAGATAATCAGGACTGGCTGAGGCTTGCGCTGCTGGAAGAGGCAGCAAACAGAGGTGGGATAGGGGCATTGCCTCTCCCTGATCACCAGGTCGCCGCCTGCCCCTGAGGGTTTCCAGACTGTGAGAGAGGCAGGCTAGGCTAAGAGATGCCCCCTCCAGTGCATAAATTTTCATGCACTGGGCCTCTAGTAAAATAAATCCTATATAATAAAGAGGTAATATGAAAATTGACCATCACTCCAAAACACAAGATGACTGTCCCCATGTGGACACAAGATGGCTGCCACAAGATGGCTAGTGAGGGAGGGCAGTTGGGAGGGACCAAGCCTGCAGGGGAAGGCAGTTTGGGGCAACCAGGTCTGCAGGGCATGAAATTAGGGGTGACCAGGCCAGTAAGGGAGGGTAGTTAGGGGCAACCAGGCCTGCAGGGGAGGGCAGTTGGGGCAACCAGGCTGGCAAGGAAGGGCAGTTAGGGGTGACCAGACCTGCAGGGGAGGGCAGTTGAGGGCAGTCAGGCCAGCAGGAAGAGTTAGATATCGATCAGGCTGGCAGGGGAGTAGTTGGTTGCCAGCAGTCCTGGATTGTGAGAGGGATGTCCCAGATTGGAGAGAGTATAGGCTGGGTTGAGGGATACACACACACACACACACACCTCCCCCGTGCACAAATTTCATGCACCAGGCTTCTAGTCTACACTAATAAAAGAGAAATATGCAAATTGACTGCACCTCCACAACACCCACCAACCAATTGGAGTGAGTATGCAAATTAACCCGACAAAGATGGTGGGTTAATTTGCATATGCAGGTCACAAAGCGGCCAGGCAGGGCGGGATGCCTGCTATGAGGGCAAGGGCAGGGGGCAGAGGCAGAGAAGACTGAAGCAGAGAAGACTGAAGCAGAGAAGACTGAAGGCTCCGGCTGGAGCGAGGGCCTGGGTCCCAGATGCCAGAGGAAAACCGGTGCCAGCAGCCAGAGGAAGGAAGGCCTATTGCACAAATCTTCATGCAACAGGCCTCTAGTAGGATAGGATAGGATAGGATAGGATAGGATAGGATAGGACAGAACAGAATAGAATAGAATAGAATTTGCATGGATTAATTTTGAGGCTTAGATAAGTGTATCTATTCTCTTAGCAAATGCTAGGTATTCCTTCAGTGAGTCTCAGGACTAGATGTCTCCCAGAGGGTATGAGGGTTAATGAGCGCAAGGCTTTTGAACTTTCTCCCCTTAATCCTAGTCTCAAGCAGAGCTTTCTCCATCTTGTTCAGAGTCAGCTGGAATGGATGGAAGTTTACCTCAGGTGGGGACATGAATTATCTCAACTTTTGCATACGGGAAGGAGTTAAAGGTGAAGCCAGCATAAAAGAGGGTTGGAGTCATAAGGACCTTCACTTGGATCACACAGAATCATGGACAGTGCTAAGAAGACAGAGAGGCAGCTACTTATTATTATTTTTAAATATATTTTTATTGATTTCAGAAAGGAAGGGAGAGAGAAATAGAAACATGAATGATGAGAGAGAATCATTGATCAGCTGCCTCCTGCATGCCTCCACTGGGGATTGAGCCCACAACCAGGCATGTGCCCTGACTGGGAGTCAAATGGTGACTTTCTGATTCATAGGTCAATGCTCAACCACTGAGCCATGCTCACCAGGCGAGAGGCAGTTATTTAGAATAATCATATTTTCAGGATCAAGCTGGGTTGGTGCTTTGCATTAGTAGGTCAGGAAGCAGGCCATTTGTTCCCACAGGAATGCTTGTCCTTTTCAGTCAAAATATGGCATGTAAATTATATCTCAATATAGCTAAAAGAATGCTATATAAATAGAATCATATAGTATGTAACCACTTGATACTGGTCCTATTCTTATTCTTATTATTAGAGGCCTAATGAATGAAATTTGTGCAAGAAGCTCGGCCCTCACATCCCTCACAGCTCCTCACAGCCCTGGCTTCCTCCAGGTTGTTCTGCTGTTGTGTCTAATTATTATATAGGATTATTCTTATTGGTAATCCTTATCCAATGATATGTTCTCCACTGATTTCTTAGAGAGAGTGGAAGGGAGGGGGAGAGGTAGAGAGAGAGAAATATTGCTGTGAGAGAGATACATCAATGGGTTTCCTTCCACACCTGTTCTGACCCAGAGTCAGAGATCGAAACTGCAACCAAGGAATGTGTCCTTCCCTGGAATCAAACTGGTGACCCTTCAATCTGTAGGCTGATGCTTTAACCACTAAGCCTAAAATGGCCAGGTCCTATTATTTTTAAATGAAAGTTCGGTCCCAAAGAAAATATCTGTTACCAGAAGTAGCAAATACACATAGTAATATCTACAATGCAGAAAAATTTATATATAAGAAATTATATTTGAGCAGGACAAAATGTAATTGGGCATGACCAACAGGAGAGAATCTGTCCTTGCTTTCTGAGAGCCTGGGTAGCATTACAATTCACATACAAATTCAATTCAGGTGGGTCTCTTTTCAAATCTCCTCTAAGGATGGGATTGCTATGGGCCAAAAGATGGGATGGATGAAAACAAGTTGCTTCAGCTCAATTCAGATAAGGTAGGTTTTTATTAACAGAGAAAGCCAGCAGCAATCATAGCAGTACACAAGCACACTGAGCTTCACAATGTTAGCTGTTTCTAGAGTCACCGATAAAAAACTGTGGCTAAGAGAACCTTTCTGTACTTGGCACAGAGATTGAATGCTCTCCTTTCATTGGCAGCTCTTATCTTGTTTTCTGTATTCTTTCATTCCAGACTAGATAATTATAATGCTTTCTACTGGGAGATCCATGTTGTAGACCTCACAAAATTCTTTTCTGGAGAAAATAAAGTCACTTGTTCATCTATGGAATGCTGTCTCTTGACCACTGTTATCATGCTTATTTACCTTTGGCATTCAGAAGTAATTTGGTTGAATCTATATATCAGTGTGTGATATAGTTTCAAAGTTAGATATTTGGGGACTTAAAATTTCCAAAAAGAACTCCTAAAGGCAAGTCTTTTAATAATTTCAAAATAATAAGAGCTCTTAATTTCTTAAAGCATGCAGCTTATTTGAATGGGATTTAACCCTTGAGAGAGTCAGGGAGAGAGAGAGCAAGATAGCAGTCAAGGCTATTGCCATTATTCTGACTCCATTATTCGCTTCCACTGTGCATTACATTTTCACTGTAGAACAAAACTACATGAATAATTAACTTTTAACTGACTGAACAAACTCTCTTCCACAGAAGGGTACATTCTCTAATATTAAAGAGTTAACTATAATAGATATATTTCACAAGTACAGCATTTCATAAATGGTAGAACAAGTTCACTCTCTGACCTAGCGCTTGCCAAACTCCTTCTGTGAAAGGCTTTGTGGGCCAAATGACCTCTGTTGCAACTATTCAACTCTGCCACAATAGCATGAAAATAACCATAGGCACTATGTAAATGAGTGGGCATGACTCTGTTCCAATAAAACTTGATTATAGACACTGAAATTTAAATTTCCTAAAAAAATACAATTGTCATAAGGTATTAAAACTGTTTAGCCTATGAACTGTACAAATTCAGGGGAAAGGCCAGATTTGACCCACAGGATTTTGCTTGCCAGCACTATTGAAAGCAGATGGAATAGTAAAAACATCAAGTCTATGTAGCAGAGATTTGGAATTCACTTTGGAGTCAGGCAAGAGAGATGCAAATCAAAAAGACAATGCAATACCATCTCACACCTATCAGAATGGCTATCATCAACAAACGACAAATGCGGTAAGAGATCAACCAAAGGACTTGTATGCATGCATATGGGCATAACCAATGTACACAGACAGTAGGGGAGTGAGCACATGTGTTGGGGTGGGAGTGGCCAGGGAGAGATCAATGGAGGAAAAGAAAAAAGAGACTTATGTAATACTTTAAACAATAAAGAATTTAAATTAAAAAAAAATGTAACGTAACTTTGTCTGCTGAAAAGCCTGTCACTCACCCAAAGGAAAATCCCCAAAATTCCATATAAGCTCTCAGATTTACACTCTTCTCCTTGTTCCCTGAGCCCCAATCATAGTTGCCTTGCTCTTCTTCAAACACGCCAATCTTGCTCCTGTTTAATATTTGTTGGTATTTCTTTATGGAATGTTCTATCCACAGAAAAACCAATTGTTTTCGATTTTGCTACTTCTTTCAGGTCTGTGCTCAATAATCTTGTGAGAAAAGCATGCCCTACACTCTGTAACTCTTTTATTCTACTTGGTGATCACGCTACCACCTCTTGCCATATTTTTTGCTGTTGTTAATCCTCACCTGAAGATACTTTTTCCATTGATTTTTAGAGAGAGTTGAAGAGATGGAGGGAGGAAGAAAGAGAGAGAGAGAGAGAGAGAGAGAGAGAGAGAGAGAGAGAGAGAGAGAGAGAGAGAGAGAGAAGAAGAAGAAGAAGAAGAAGAAGAAGAAGAAGAAGAAGAAGAAGAAGAAGAAGAAGAATAAGAAGAGGAGGAGGAGGAGGAGGAGGAGGAGGAGGAGGAGGAGGAAGAGACACACATCAGTTGATTGCCTCCTGCATGTGCCCCGACCAAGACTAGGGATGAAATTCCAACCCTGATATGTGTCCTTGATTGGGAATTGAACTTGTAGCGCTTCCGTGTGTAGGCTAATGGTCTAACTACTGAGTGCACTGCCCAGGGCCATATTTGATATTTATTTGTTGATTGATTGCCTCCCTGCAATAGAATGTAAGCTCATGAAAGCACACTTTGTGCACCTTGTTTACAGTTGTATCCTTAGTGTCTAGAATATTACCTGGCACAGAGTAGTTCAAATTTGTTGAGTGAATTAATGCATGAATTTTGCTGCTCTAAAAGATTTTTAAAAATGAGACCTTTATTAGTATTATTCTGGGACCAATTAGAATATATGTTTGGCTGCATATAAATAACAGCAGCTTTATGAGAGAGAAATTAATTTCTTTATTACCTAAGAGTCTGAAGGGTGGTGGTTCAGAGCAATGTTCTGTGAGGTTGTCCAGAAAACCTTGCTTCCTCTACCTTTTTGCTTATGATCCCTAAAGTGCAATGCCCTTGTCTGAATGGTTCAAGATATATTCTAATAGGAGGAAAGAAGGGGTAGGAAGGCAAAACATAGCTTCCATTTAAGAACACTTTCTGTATATTCTACAAAATATTTCTATTCACTTAATTTAAAAATCACATCACTACACTCAGTGGCAAGAAAGAATGGAATATATAGTCTTTCTTCCGGGTCTCCACTTGCTCAGCTAAAAATAAGCAATTCTATTTCTGTAAGGGAGAAAGGGCAAATAAATATGGGGGCAGATGAGCTTTTGTCACAGTTCTCTATATATTTTTTTCCCATTCTTCCACAAAAAATGTGGCCAAACTAAGGAAGCTTTTTCTGCTGCCTTGTAGCTTGGCTCCAGTGTCAGAGAGATTGCCAGGCTATCAATATTCCTTTGTTAAACTAAGGACTAGGACATTGCCTTATAGTTGTATTGAGTTTAGCAATTGAATTGATAATTCACTTTCCTCAGATTCACTTTCTATGAAAATGGAAGTATTGTCTGAATCTTTGAAAATCTTTCCTGGTTTCCACAGCTCAGTACCTGATATCCTCTGAAATAGCCATTTAGGGCTAGCTTCATGGGCCTGTAACTTGTGCCATCAGACAGGGACTCACACTATGTCAATACTCTGCTGTCTCCATCTTGAAATACTTAATAATGTTATCTTTGCATTTGTGCTTCTGTATGTAAAGCCCAAAGGGACACTGAGCAAAGGCAATATCCATGGAATAGAGATAATACAGGTAACTCTTTGCTTCCCTTTGTGAGTACAGTTAAGATGCCTGTTGGCACAGAAGTCCAGTGGACA
The DNA here is from genome assembly GCA_004026805.1 of Lasiurus borealis. Classification (NCBI taxonomy): domain Eukaryota; kingdom Metazoa; phylum Chordata; class Mammalia; order Chiroptera; family Vespertilionidae; genus Lasiurus; species Lasiurus borealis. The sequence goes on along the minus strand of PVJN01013276.1, from coordinate 19,064 downwards.
TTCAATAGAGGAGAGTTCAGAGAGACTTAAAATAAATACTACGTAAGAGTGTTATGTCTTGACCGAGTGATGGGGCACTGTAGCCCAGGAAAGCCTATCTTCCTGTTCAAACCAGAACTAATGTTAAACACAGAAAGAAGGCAGTGGTGTTCTAAGCAACAGGAATAACCAACTAACCCAATCATATCCTTTCTTACTCATGTTACTTCCCATATTAGCCAACTACTTATGCTGTAAGGATGATTAGAAGGAAAGGAAAGATAGGGCAACATAGAGGTCCTTTACCTCTCAGTCCTTCCTTACTCACCAGTAGGCCCAAAGTAGTGAGTGTTGGTAAAATATGCATGTATAAAGAAGTAAAATAGGCTGGTGGGGCTTAGTGGTTGAGTGTCTACCTATGAACCAGAGGTCAGGGATTCCTGCTCAGGGGATATGCCCAGGTTACAGGCTTTATCCCTCCCTGTAGGGGGCTTGCAGGAGGCAGCTAATCAATGATTCTCTATCATCACTGATATTTCTATCTCCCTCTCTTTTCTGCTCAGAAATCAAATACACACACACACACACACACACACACACTGAGTGGTCAGATTATTATGATCTCTGAATGCATAATAATCTGGCCATTCAATGTATAGCCTATATAATAAAAGACTAATATGCAAATTGTCCCCTCGATCAGGAGTTTGACCAGCAAGTAGACTGGCCAACCACCCATGTCAACTCCCCCTGGCCAGGCAGGCCAAACCCCACCCATACACGAATTCATGCACCGGGCCTCATACACACACACACACACACACACACACACACACACTAGAGGCCCACTGCACGAAGATTTGTGCAATAGGTCTTCTCCTGGCTGCTGGCATCAGTTTTCCTCTGGCACCCAGAACTCAGGCCTTTGCTCCAGCCGCAGCAGAAAAGCCAAGTTAGGCTTTTCTGCTCCAGCTCTAGCAAGACTAGGCTTTTCCATGCAGGCTACAGTAAGGCTTGGCTTCTCTGCTCTGGCCACAGTGGAGAAGCCAAGCCTCTCTACTTTTAAAAATATATATTTTATTGATTTTTTTACAGAGAGAAAGAGATAGAAAGAGTTAGAAACATTGATGAGAGAAAAATATCAATCAACTGCCTCCTGCATACCCCCTACTGGGACTGTGCCCACAAACAAGGTACATGCCCTTGACCAAAATTGTACCTGGGACAGTGTCAGTCCACAGGCTGACACTCTAACCACTGAGCCAAACCGGTCAGGGTGAAGCTAAGCCTCTTTAGTCTTCAGTCATCTTTAGTCTTCAGTCTTCGCTCTGTGCCTGCATATGCAAATTAACCCACCATTTTTGTTGGGTTAATGTGCATACTCCTGAGTGGCTGTCAGCATCATATTTCTCTTTTATTAGTATAGATATATGTTTTTAAAACGAAGTGAAATAAAAACAGTTGAGTTAATTTTGTAGTGTTTCCACTCTTCTGGTAGGAGCAATACATAAGCATGTCAGGCCTTTTCAAGAGAAAAAAGGACTTTAAAATCAATTAGTTATCTATGAACATATAATAACGCCAACCATTACAAATTACCTGGGCAAGAAAGTCTTACTCAGATAGAAAGTGAGGAAGGAAAGCCTGACCTTTCAGGCTACAATAACTTGAGAGAAGGAAGTAGAGGCAAGTCAAAGATTTTAGGGTATTTATTTTATTAATTTTATAGGAAAGCATTCAGTTGGGGGTAGATGTATTTGACTAAAGCATAGAGATTTTTATGGATTGGTTGACTATATGTCTGAAACTGCCCAGAATTGTTCTGATTTATGCTTGCTATCCCTATATTATTACTAGAGACCCATTGCATGATATTCGTGCAGGAATAGGCCTTCAATCCCCTGGTTTCACTCCTGGGCTGCCCAAGAGCCTACAAGTCCTCACTCCCAGCAGGAGCACTGCTCCTGTAGTTCCCTCCACTGCCTCCTCCTCTTCATAGCAGGCGTCCTGCCCCTCCCTGCCGCTCCATGCCTGCATATGCAAATTAACCTTCCATCTTTGTTGGGTTAATTTGCATACTCACTCCTAATTGGCTGTGGGCATAGAGGAGGTATGGTCAATTTATATGTTTGTCTATTATTAGGTAAGATAGTTCTCCTATTCACTTTCAAAAGTGTCCTGCACTTGATAATAAATTATAAGGTTGCCCTAGTTTGAGGAGCTTGAGAAAAACTGAAGCTAGAGGTTACTTTTCTTGCCATAGAAGTGGTAGGAAGTCAGACCTCAGTAAGCACCGGAGTGAAGATCCAGAAATAGTGAGGGAAGTGGCTCTATAGATGAATCTAAGGCAGTATTTCTGGCTCCCCATGGCTTGGGGCATGCAAGGGATCCAGAAGCACTCATATTCCCAGGGGAGGATATCCTGGAGACAAGATGAACTTGATAGAGGTACCTACAAAAACTATTGAAAATTCTAGCAAGTATTATACTAAATAGAGTACTTAATGGAAGAATCTATAAAACATTTTCATTAGAGTAAAAAATGATAAAGATGGCTACTTTTTTATTGTTGACATTATAACAGATATCCCCATTATCCCCTCTCCCTTTACCTCTTGCTACCTAGTCATATCCCATCCCAGGCCTTCACTACATTAATGTCTGTGTTCATGGTTTATGCATATATGCACATATGTTCTTTTGTTAATATCTTCCTGTCCTTCCTATGTCCCTTCCTTCTGCTATCTATCAATCTGTTCATGTATCCATGCCTCTGGACCTACTTTATTCAGCAGTTTATTTTGTTCATTAGATTTCACATATAAGTGTGATCATGTGATATTTGTCATTCTCTGACTGGCTAATTTTGCTTAGCATAATACTCTCCAGGTCCATCCATGCTGTCACAAAGAATAAGAGATCCTTCTTTTTATATCCACATAGTATTCCATTGTGTAAATGTAACACAGCTTTTTTTTTTACCCACTAATCTATTAATGCACTTGGGCTGTTTCCAGATGTTAGCTATTGTAAATGATGCTGCTATGAACATAGGGGTGCATATATTCTTTCTGATTAGTGTTTCAGTATTCTTAGGATATATTCCCAGAAGAGAGATGGGAATATATCTTCAATGTTTTAAAGAAATCCATATTGTTTTCCACAGTGGCTGCACCTGTCTGCATTCCCACCAGCAGTACATGAGGGTCCCCTTTTCTCCACATCTCACCAGCACTAGCTGCTTACAGATTTACTGATGGTAGCCATTCTGACAGGTAGTAATGGTACATACTTTTAATTTGTATCTCTCTGATGATTAGTGATGTTGAGCATTTTTTCATATGTCTCTTGGTCATCTGTATATCCTTTTTTGAGAAGTGTATATTCAAATTCTTTATATATATTTTAATTTGAATGCGTGTCTTTCTGGTGTTGAGTTGTATAAGTTCTTTATATATTTTGGAAATTAACCCATTATCAGATATATTATTGACAAATATGTTCTCATACAGTGTGTTCCCTTTTCATTTTGTTAATGGTTTCATTTGCTGTGTAGGACCTTTTATTTTTGTATAGTTCATGTGTTTATTTTTTTTCTTTGTTTCCCTTTCCGAGGAGAGGTATCTGTGAAAATACAGCTACTTAAGATGTCTGAGATTTTGCTGCTTATGGTTTCTTCTAGGATTTTTATGGTTTTGTGACTTATATGTAAGTCTTTTATTCGTTTTGAAATTGTCCTTGTGTATGTGTAAGTTGGTAGTCTAGTTTCAGTTTTTTGCATGTGCCTGTCAAATTTTCCCAGCACAATTTATTAAATAGACTGTCCTTATTTCATTGTATGTTCTTGCCTCTGTTTTTTTAAATTTAATAAATCTTTATTGTTCAGATTATAATTGTTCCCCTTTCCCCCCTCCAATAGCTTCCCTCCACCCAGTTCCCACCTACCCTCTGCCCTTACCTCCCCATCATTGTCCTCATCCATAGGTGTATAATTTTTGTCCAGTCACTTCTTCCACCCCCTATCCCTTTTCCCCCTGAGAATTGTCAGTCCACTCCCTTTCTATGCCCCTTATCCTATTATATTCACCAGTTTATTCTGTTCATCAGATTTTTAATTCACTTGATAGATATGTATTTGTTGTTTATAATTTTTATCTTTACCTTTTTCTTTTTCTTCTTCTTCTTAAAGAGTACCTTTAAGCATTTCATATAACACTGGTTTGATGGTGATGAACTCCTTTAGTTTTTTCTTATCTGTGAAGCTCTTTATCTGCCCTTCAATTCTGAATGATAGCTTTGCTGGATAGATTATTCTTGGTTGTAGGTTCTTGCTATTCATCACGTTGAATATTTCTTGCCACTCCCGTCTGGCCTGCATCGTTTCTGTTGAGAAATCAGCTGACAGTCATATGAGTGCTCCCTTGTAGATAATAAACTGTTTTTCTCTTGCTGCTTTTAATATTCTTTCTTTGTCTTTTGCTCTTAGTATTTTAATTATGATGTGTCTTGGTGTGGTCCTCTTTGGATTCCTTTTATATGGGGTTCTGTGTGCTTCCTGGACTTTTAAGTCTATTTCTTTTACCAGGTGTGGGAAGTTTTCAGTCATTATTTCTTTAAATAGGTTTTCAGTATCTTGTTCTCTCTCTTCTTCTGGCACCCCCACAATTCTGATGTTGATACGCTTGAAGCTGTCCCAGAGTCTCCTTATATTATGTTCACATTTTTGGATTCTTATCTCTTCTTGCTTTTCCAGTTGAGTGTTTTCTGCTTCTTTATATTCCAAATTTTTGACTTGACTCTTGCCTTTCTCTAGTCTGCTGTTAGGACTGTATAATATTTTTTATTTCAGTCAGTGTATGTTTAATTTCTATTTGGTCCTTTATCATTTTTAGTTGGACCTTTTCCATCTCTAGTTGGCTCTTTTGCATCTCTAGTTGGCTCTTTTGCATCTCTAGTTGGCTTTTTTGCATCTCCTCTTGGATCTCACTAAATTTATCCATCTTTTCTAGGATATTCTTGAAAAACCTTATAAGCGTGGTTTTGAACTCTATATCCAGTCGTTTTTTCCCCTCCATTTCTTTTGTTTGTGATCCCTCCCCTTGTCTCGGCATTTTCACTATGTCGGGGAAATTTCTGTACTTGCAAAACCGCAGAAGCCTCTGTTGAGCTTGGGATGGGTGGAGTCTCAGGGCTTAAGGGACAGTCTTGCCTTCCAGTCGGCCCCGCCCTCCACGGCCCCGAGTCTCACATGACTGGGTAATTGCTGGAGCGTTCCTTGTGCACGCGCACGCCCGCAGTGCCTCTAGACCTCTGCCTTTCCAGCTCCTCTGCGCACCAGGACCACACGAGTCTAGGTCTCCAGGGTTTCGCCTGAAACAGGGGTTTAGTGGAGTCAGAAGTGGCACAGTTGGGAGGGTCTGTCTCCTGCCCACTTGCGAAAGCCAGCGGCACAATCAGCAATCTGTCCTCCGTGCAGCGCTGTGTGCATACGCGATTAGACCTCCGATCTTTTGCGACAACCCTAAATTTCCGTGCACCTCTCCCTTTTCACAGTCCAAACTCCCCCTGTATGAGTTTCGGCTGGATCTGGGGTTTAGTGTCGTAGGATAAGGGGTTCAATGCCGTTGGGAATCTCCGTTTCCCTCCTGCCAGAGAAAGCCAGCTAGGTACTTGGGCACCCACTCTCTCAGCAGGCGCGTCTCTGTATCTCAGCTTTTTGCAGCTCCTCTGGGTTTCTGTGAGCCCCTCTCTTTCCTTCTAGCTGTAGAACTTATACTCGGTCAGCTTTCCTGTGTGGTTCTGGATGATGTTCATTCTGTCTTTTAGTTGTAGTTTTGAAATTGTTGTGTGAGGCAGCAGTGTAGGTGTTTACCTATGCCGCCATCTTGGATTCTCTCTAGGATATTCTTGAAAAACCTTATAAGCATGGAATTGAACTCAATATCCAGTCTTTTTTTTTCCTCCATTTCTTTTGTTTGTGATCCCTTCTCTTGTCTCGGCATTTTCACTATGCCGGGAGAACTTCTCTGTTGGATTCAGCCTTATGATACAAGAGTTGCAAAACTGCAAAAGCCTCTCTGTTGAGCTTGGGATAGGTGGAGTCTCAGGGCTTAAGGGACTGCCTTGCCTTCCAGTCGGCCCCACCCTCCACGGCCCCTGAGTCTCACATGACTGGATAATCGCTGGAGGGGTCTCTCCTTTCTCTCTCTCTCTCTCTCTCTCTCTCTCTCTCTCTTTCTCTCTCTGTGCCTCTAGACTGCTGCCCCTCCAGCTCCCCTGCGCTCCAGGGCCACATGAGTCTGGGTCCCCAGGGTTTCGCCCGAAACTGGGGTTTAGTGGAATTAGAAGTGGCACAGTTGGGAGGGTCTGTCTCCCGCCCACTCGTGAGAGCCAGTGGCACAATCAGCAGTTGGTCCTCTGCGCGCAGAGTTGTGTGCACCATCAGACTTCTGATCTTTTGCGACTTCCCTGAATTTCCGTGCACTTCTCCCTTTTCACAGTCCAAACTCCCCCTGCATGAGTTTCGGCTGAATCTGGGGTTTAATGTTGTAGGATAAGGGATTAAATGCCTTTGAGAGTCTCTGTCTCCCTCCCGCCAGAGAAAGCCAGCCAGGGTTCTCCTTCACTCACTCTCTCCATGCAAGTGCCTCCGTACCTTAGCTTTTTGCAGCTCCTCTGGGTCTCTGTGAACCCCTCTCTTTCCTTGTAGTTGTAGAATTTTCACTCAGTCAGCTTTCCTGTGGTTCTGGATGATGTCCTTTCTGTCTTTTAGTTGTAGTTTTGAAATTGTTGTGTGAGGCAGCAGTGTAGATGTTTACCTATGCCGCCATCTTGGATTCTCCATCACATGGAATTTTAACAGTGAAAGAATAATTCTGAGTTTTTCTGATATTAAATACAAACTCAGAGAATAGAAAAAAAAGTGAACGCTACTAATCTCATTTTATGAGGCTAGCATAAACTTGATAATAAGAAAAAAATTATAGTCCAATTTCACTTGAGAATATAGATACAAAAATGATAGCAAAATATCAGCAAACTATATTCAGCAACATGTATAGAAATCATGACTGTGGTAGCCAGCCTCCAGTATGATCCCAATTTTCCCTTCCTCCAGGTAGTTCCCTCCCAACATTGTATCAAGGTTGATGTTCGTGACCAATAGAATACAGTAAACATGATCATATGTTACTTCTGAGATTTGGTCATTAATATTGTGATGGCTTCTCACTATTGTTCTCTTTCTCAGAGCATTCACTTTGGATGATGCCAGAAGTCCCACCTTGAGCAGTCCTATGAAGACGCACTATGATGAGGAGTTAAGTCACCAATAGGCATGTGAGTGAGCTTGGAAGTGAATTCTCTACCTTAGTCAAACCTTCTAGTGACTGTAACCTCAGTTAACATCTTAACTGATACTTTATGAGAGACCTTGACTTAGAATCACCCAGCCAGGCCATTCCTGAATTCCTGAGTCACAGAAACAGTGAGATAATAAATATTTGTCATTTCAGCTCTATGTTTTGTGGTAACTTGTTATGAAGCAAAGATAACTAATATATACAATTATCAACTGGAACTTATTCCAGAAATGCAAAGCCAGTTTGATATGGTTATCTCAATAGATACTTTAAAAAAGCACTTGATAGTGTTCAGGATACATTTATAATTTATAAAAAACTGTTAGCAAACATGAATGGAAGAAAATGTCTTTAAAAGTAGTAAAAATGAACAAATTTAAAGCCTCCTACAAAAATCATGCACAAAAAATACTTTGAAAGTAGGCAAAATGAAATGATATTGTTTATGCTGCTCACAAAGATGGCAAACCATGAAGAGAAACAAGGAGCTGGTCATCATGTTCATCAAGACTGTGTTGCTCATGGGAGTCAGGTGGCAGATGTGATGGGGAGAGATTCAAGGAGAACTTCTTTTTCTTGAATTACGTACATTTATCTTTTATAATTATTTTTTAAAAGGTTTATGTGCTTTTCTTTATGGATGTTATCTTTCATAGTAAAGAAAAATTTACAGAAGTAGAAAATGTATTAATGTACCATATTAACAGATTAAGGTGGAAAGCCATATCATTTCAAAAGATACAGGAAAAAGCATTTGGTAAACTGAAAAAGCCATTTTCTAATAAAAAAGCCTTAGTAAATTAGAACAGACAAAAAAGGAACATCCTTAATTTGATTTAAGGTATATGCAAAACACCTTCAGCAAACATCTATAATAATAAAAGCATAATATGCAAATCGACTGAATGGCTGAACAGCAGAATGACCATCTGGACGACCTTCCAAAGGAAGCTGGGGCTGCAGCCATGGAATCGAGGCAGCCACTGTGGCTGTGAGAGAGGGTCGAGGCAGTCCCTGTGGTTGCGAAGACATACCCTTGCACAAATTTTGTGCATTGGGCCTCTATTCATGTATAATAGTAAAACACTTGAAACAGTCCCTTTAAAATTAAATATGAGATAAGAATACCTGCTTTTGTTACTTCTCTTTCTCCTCAAATGAGAGGACTAGACTTTGCAGTAAGATAAGAAAAAGAAATACAATGTGTTAAGATTAGAGAGTTAGGAAAAAGCCTAATAGTCATAGATGTCTACAAAGAAAATACAGGAAATATCAACAGGTTAATACACTTCATAAGTGAGATCGATAAGGTTACTCCATTTAAAATCAATTATAAAAAAATCAATGGTATTTCTATACACCAGCAACAAATAGAACCTCCCTCTCAAAGGACTTATGAGTACTAAATATTAAAAACAGATGTCCAAGCTTTATGGCCTAAATAAATTTAGGAGGAAAATTTAATAATATAGATGTCAATTCTTTCCAAATTAACAAAGTAAAATGAAAAAGACACAATTTTTTGTGGATTTCATAAGATAGTCATAACATTTATATTAGACAAAAGAAAAGGGCTCCAAAAAGACAGAGAAGCAAAGAGGAGCAGAAATCTTACTTTCCCAGATGTCAAGGCTCATTTTAAAGCTATATTAATTAGAACTCTGCTAAGTTATGACTGATTATGATCAGTGGTGAAAGGATGGTCTGTTTAAAAATGGCAATGGAACATTTGGTTTTCTATTTGCACAAGTATAATGAACCTTTACCTTCCACATATACACAAAAATTATTTCCAGGAGCATTGTATTAGACAGGGTTCTTCATAGAAACAGAGCCCATAGGAGATATAGATGGATGGAGGAAAAGACAGACAGACAGACAGACAGACAGATAAATCTTACAATAGATTTATTATAAGAAATTTGGCTTCCACAATTATGGAGGCTATTAAGCCTAAAGTCTTCAGGGTGGATCAGTGGTGGGGGAGACCCAGGGAGAGCCAGTGTTGCAGTTAAAAGGCTGTAAGGAACAGTTGATGTTGCAGATGAAGGCTGAAGGCAGTCAGTTGAAATTCTCTTTTACAGGAGAGAGTCAGCCTTTTTGTTCTATTCCGGCCTTCAACTGATTGGATAAGGACCACCCACAATAGTGAGGGCAACCTGCTTGACTCAAGTCCACTAATTTAAATATTAAATTACCCTTATAGCCGAGACCAGTTTGGCTCAGTGGATGGAGCGTTGGCCTGCGGACTGAAAGGTCCCAGGTTCAATTCCGGTCGGGGCGTGTGCCTTGCTTGAGGGCACATCTCCAGTGTGGGGCGTGCAGGAGGCGGCTGATTGATGTCTCTCTCTCATCGATGTTTCTGACTTTCTATCTCTCTCCCTTCCCCTCTGTAAAAAATCAATTAAAAAATATTTAAAAAAAGAATAAACATAGGATAGATTAAAGACTTAAATGTAAGAATACTTTCTTATGTTACCAAAATGTCTAATTGCTAATACAGTATCTGACTCAGGCAAAATATTCCTATTTAAATAGTCAAGTTTTAGAGCTATGTAGTACACAGTATATGGAGAAATCCTCTCGAAGACTATACAGAACATTAAGGAGTTAATTCCATTTCTGTTCCATGTGGTAATGAAATTTTTTCTTCCAGATTGTTCACACATGTCTATTTCATGGAAAGCTCCAAAGATTATAAATTTAGAATCAAATGTTCTGACCATAAAAGTTAACCAACCAAATCTTTAAACACATTTAAACCCACATGAGGTCCAAGCAAAGAAAAATTCACAAACAGCACTATTTATTAAAGTAGAAACATAAATTTTGAGAAACTACCTAGGTAGAGCACAATATGTCTAATTTTCTTAAATTGTTGTATTCCTCTACTATACTTAATATTAGTAACACTTTCCACTTTAAGTTTTTAGTAGTGTTTCTTTATTTTTTTAAATAGCTATAAAACTTAAAGCCAAAATTGAAAGTCACTTTACTTTTTTAAAATAATAAGCCAATAAACATTTTAACTTTGAAGAGTAGAAAAAATATCACAGGAGTTTGATGTTGACATACATATTTGATTGTTCTATACTCATGGATGGGATGAGAAACTAAACAAGTTAGTAAAATCACCCTTTGAATAATTTAATATCTCCCAACAAACAAATAAAAACCTAAATTGAATTTTGTTATTTTTTCTTCTTATTATAATAGTTGGATTCATGGCATAATAATTTTGCATCCATACATTTCAATCCATATACTAAATTACCTATGTTTATTTTAGGTTATTTTTATATGTCATTGATATCACACAGACTTTTGGGTGCCAATTATGTGCCAGGTAGCCTTCTAGGCCCTGGAGTGAGCAAATACAGACAAATCAATCATTATTTGATTTCTCTCCTCATTTAACTGCTAGTCAAGTAGGGGAGACAGACACTAATTAGTAATCACCAAACCAATAAAATATGTGACGGTGACAAGTGCTACTTTTTATCAAGAGTTACACTTGTTATTAACAGTTAGTCCTTAAGAGGAGTATTTGACATAGTCAGGGAAGTGATCAGAGCAGGCTTCTTGGAGGAAGTGACTCGAGTTGAGTCCTGAAAGGTATGGAGAGTTAATTAGATAAAAAGAGAGGAGAGAGGATTATGGACAGAGGATACTAGATGCATGTGCAGGGCTCTGTGGGTGGAGGCCAGCATGAGGTTCTGAAAGATAGCATGAGCAGTAGCTTGGGCAAGATGATATGCAGGAAGTAGGTAAGGACCAAATACTTTTCTTCGTCTGTATGTATTTGCAAGCACTCCTGTCTGCAATGTGGAAGACAGATGGGAGAGGGACCAGGGAAGAAGAAAGCAGGAGACCAATTAGGAGGCTGCCAATAGTCTGAGTGAGAAATGATGGTAGTGGTGGTGTTAGTGGTAGAAAGAAAGATAGATATTGATATTAGAGTTGGAATTGGTAGGACTTGTGATAAATCGATAATAAGAAATTTGGATTGTATTTGTGGTCATAAATGTTAATAATGAAATATAATTAATTATATAATTAAAGTGAACCATGAAATTTATTATGCCTAATTAGCACACATAAATCTTATGGAAGTCTCAATAACTATACGAGATGGCATTATTTCTGTACAAATGATTCTGGCTGCATCGTATAGTTTGAGTTCACTGCTCTTTTATGAAACAAAATTCAGCTTTACCACATTGACCGTCTTATGTCCCTTTTCTTTAAATGTGTCATTTAAAACTAAAAATGACACCATTATATTAATTTTTTCTATGGGATAGATTTTGAAAACATTAGGAACTTTAGGATCATACTTTTCCTATTTATCATTATGTGAATTTTTACCTTTTAAAATATAAACTTTTGGTTTTATAATTCCTATTGTCTCACTAAATTAAACACAAATCTTATCAAATGAAGATAAAGTATTCATTCTGACTTAAATTTATGCATATACACTGCAGAAACTTCACTACTAGACTTGTCTTTTAAGACCCCCAAATTCCAAAGGCTCCTGTGTCATTCATGAATATAAACTTTAACATAATGCAATCTATTCTTTTTCTACTTAAGTCTGAGTCAATTTGAATGAAAATTACACATACACTAGGAAGAGCAGGCTAATTTAATGTGAGTACCAGTGGTAGCCATGTCAGGGCCTCCCAGAGTCTAATCTCTGTTAATATTTATTAAGACTGTGTGTCAGGCAGGCTTTTCTTCCCGCATCATCCCTCTTTCATTCCCTGCCCTTCATCCTGGGCATTTTCTTTTTGAAGTGAAGAAAAGATGCAGAGTATGACAACCTGTTGCATTTATGTTATGAAGGTGATCAGCTAGAGAGGTCTTCCTTTCTCTGAAAGAACTATAGCCCTCTCCCAAAGCACAGATGCTGTCCACTCAGTTTTACTGAGATGAAAATCAAAGTGATTTATTCACTGGGTTGGGGCAAGAGACCAAGAGAAGAGTAAAAATACAGAGGGAACAAAGACAGAAGAAAGTGATTACCAAACACCTGAGTTGCCTCTAAGTACTATAGGGAACTTGATGCAAAAAGCCAACTTCCGTGTTGTGGCTTAACTTGGTCTTGTGTATTTGTGATCGGATTACATAATAGTAACATTTTCCTTTCTGGTAAGGAATAGTATCTTTTTCCATTTCCAGATGTTTTAGGCTTAACTGAGGATTTGCACTTACTATTGATGCAGTGAATTACTTTACTTTTCCAAAACCTGGATTGGGGATCTGACACCTGTTTTATAGTAACTAGGCTGATCTTTCTATTTTGACCCCTTGTTTTATAACATCTTGTATTATCATCTTTACTGCAGAAGTTGTCCTAAAGATTCAGTACTCTTAGACTGTTGTAACACATGGTTTGTTTTTTAGTTAAGTAAAATATTTAATGAGTCAAAGCCTAGCACCTGGAGTAGCTCCTGCTATAAACATGTGAAATAATACCACAATCATTAGATGAAACCAGGTATAAAACTGGACTGGACAGACCATGACATGCTAGGTATCAGACACACTAATAGACTCTTTGAAACAAAGCAGTCCTAGGTGTTATTATGTATAACTTACCAAGCTTCATGTCATCTGATAGTGTTGCGCTGGCCACAATTGATTAGATACTGGAAATTTGCAAAACACCGGAGAATAGAGGCCTTTTCATTCTGAATCAAGACTAACCAGCTTTAAAATAAAGGCTATAAGAGACAAAGAAAGACACTGCATAATGATGAAGAAATCAATCCAACAAGAGAAACATTTATGCACCCAACATAGGAGTACCTAATTATATAAAACAAATCTCGATAGATGTAAAAGAAGACTTAGTAATATAATCATAATAGGGATTGTTAACACACCATTGACATCAGTAAATAGATCTTCCAGACAGAAAACCAACATGGAAACAGCAACCTTAAAAGACACACTAAACCAGATGGATTTAATTGACATCTTTAGAGTGTTTCACACTAAAGCAGCAGAGGATATACAAGTGCACATGAAACATTTGATAGGACAGACCACATGTTAGGACACAAAACAAGTCTCAATGAATTTAAGAAGATTGAATCCATATAAAGTGTCTTCTCTGACCATAATGGTCTGAAATTAGAAATCACAAGAAAAAACTGAAAATCACACAAACACATGGAAGCTAAATAACATATTAATAAACAATAAATCAGTTAACAGTAAGATCAAGGAACAAATAAAAAAAGTACCTTGAAAGAAATGAAAATGAGAACACAACAATACAGAATCTATGGAACACAATGAAAGCAATCCTAAGAGGAAAATTCATAGCATTAGAGGCCTATCTAAAGAAACAAGAAAAATCTCAAATAAACAATTTTACTTTATGCTTGAAGGAATTAGAAAAAGAGCAAAGTCCAAAGTGAGTAGAAAAAGGAAATAATAAAGGTCAGAGAAGAAATAAATGACATAGAGTCTAAAAACAAACAAAACAGTATAAAGAATCAGTGAAACCAAGAGCTGGTTCTTTGAAAAGATAAAGAAGATTGACAAATCTTTAACCAGGCTCATAAAGAAAAAAAGAGAGAGGACCCAAATAAATAAAATAATAAATGAAATAACAACTGACTCCACAGAAATACAAATAATTGTAAGAAATATTTACAAACAACAAATTTGGGTCAACAAATTGGATAATTTGGACAAAATGGATCAATTCCTAGAAACATACAATCTTCCAAAATTGAGTCAGGAAGAATTAGTAAATTTGAATAGACTGATTACACCTAATGAAATTGAAGCAGTAATGAAAAACATCCTATAGATAAAAGTCCTGGACTGAATGGCTTCACAGGTGAGACTTCCAAGCTCATTTGATGAGGCCAGCATTATCCTAATTCCAAAACCAAATAAAGACACTTCAAAAAAAGAAAATAATAGGTCAATATCCCTGATGAACATAGATGCAGATCCTTTAACAAAATATTAGCCAACTGAATTCAGCTATAAATTAAAAATATCACACACCATGATCAGTGGGATTTATCATTGAAATACAAGGTTGGTACAATATCTGCTAATCAGTTAACTTGATACACCACATAAACAAAATGATGGCTAAAAATCATGTGATAATATCAATAGAAAAAAACTTTTGACAAAATCCAGCACCCATTTATGATAAAAACTCTCAGCAAAGTAGGAATAGAAGAAACATATCTCAACATAATAAAGGCCACATATGGTAAAACCACAGCTAACATCATACTCAATAAGGAAAAAAATAAAACAATTTCCCATGAGATCAGGAAACAGATAGGGATGTCCATTTTCACTTACTCAACACTAAAGGCCCAGCGCACAAAATCATGTACAGGTATGGTCCCTAGGCCTATCCTGCCATCAGGGCCATCTTCCCTGGCTGCCGGCGGCCAGCCCTGCTCCCTCCCCACCCCCCGCCACACCATCCACCCATGTTCCCTGTTTGCCATCCAGTGATAGGAGCCTGCAGGCTAGGGGTGGCTGGGGGGGGGGGAACCAAGAGGTTGGCCGTTCCTGCCTACTTACCAGCCCCACCCCTGCCACAGATTGCCCTCTCTGTGTGGGGCAACTGGTAGGATGGGGCCTTGGCCTGGTGCTGCTGGCATCCCCTTGCCACACACCCTGGTTCCCCATTCACCATCGGGCAATGGGAACCTGTCGGCTAGGGAAAGGGACCAAGAAATGGTTGAGAGGTCATTCTGGTCATTCTGCCATTATGCTTGCTGAGCTTTTATTATATAGGATAGTACTACAAGGCCTAACCAGATCAATCAGATAAGTAGAAGAAAAAGAAGCAGTCAAGTTAGAGTGGAAGAAGAAAAACTGTCATTATTTGCAGATGATATACCATACAGGGTAGGGCAAAAGTAGGTTTATGGTTGTTAGTATGGAAAACACAGTTTATTCTTATATTATCATTATTAACTAGAGGCCCATTGCACAAATATTTGTGCAATAGGCCTTCTTTCCCTTGGCTGCCAGTACCCAGGACTCAGACCTTCACTCTGGATGCAGGGGAGAAGCCAAGCCTTGAGGCTAGGCTTCTCTGCTCCAGCTGCAGAGAGGCTTCTCTAGTCAGCCACAGTGGAGAAATCACATCTTGAGACTTCTCCGCTCCAGAGAAACCCAGTCTCTTCAGTCTTCAGTCTTCAGTCATCTTCAGTCTTCAATCTTCAGTCTTCACACTGTGCCTACATATGCAAATCAGCCCATCATCTTTATTGGGTTAATTTGCATACTCACCCCTGATTGGCTGGTGGGAGTTGTGGGGGTATGGTCAATTGGTATATTTCTCTTTTATTAATGTAGATTATTGTATTATTTTCCATATGAACAATTGTAAACTTACTTTTATCTCACCCTGTATATAGAGAGCCCCTAAAGATTCCACCAAAAATTGGAACTGATAAATTCAGCAAAGTAGCAGGATACAAAATAAATCTCCAGAAATTGTTTGCATTTTTTTATACCAATAATAAACTATCAGAAGGTGAAACTAACAAAACAATCTCATTTACAACTGCATCAAAAATAAAATAAAATACCTCAGAATAAATGTAAACAAGAGTGTATTCAAGAAATTGTAAGACACTAAAAACACAAATTGAAGAAGATACAAATAATGTAGGCAAATAACATGGCCATGGATAGAAAGAATTAAGATCATTAAAATGTTTATAGTACCCAAGGCAAACTATAGATTCAATGCAATTCCTATCAAAATGCAAAATGCATTTTTCACAGAACTAGAACTAATAATCCAAAAATTTGTATGGAACCACAAAATACCTCAAATAGCCACAGCAATCTTGAGAAAAAAAGAACAAAACAAGGAATCATGCTACCTGATATCAAAATATATTACAAGGCCATAGTAATCAAAACAGCATAAAAACAGATATAAATCAGTGGAACAGAATAGGGGACCCCAAAATAAACCTATACACTTGTGGTTAATTATTATTTGACAAGAGAGGCCTGGTGCATGAAATTTGTGCATGAGGGGGAGGGTGTCTCCTCAGCCCAGCTTGCACCCTCTCTAATTCAGGACCTTTCAGGGGATATCCGACTATTAGTTTAATCTCCCATAACTGCTGCCCCCCTGTTAGCCTGATCACCCCTCACTGCCTCTGTATGCTAGCCTGATTGCCCCTAATTTCTCCTGCCCTTGCTGGCCTGGTTGCCCCTAACTGCCCCCTACTGCTGGCCAGGTTGCCCCCAACTGCTCCCTCCTTGTTAGCCTAGTCTCCTCTTACTGCCCACCTTGCTGGCCTAGTCATGCCCAATTGTTTCCCTCCTGCCAGCCTGTTTGCCCTCAATTACCCCCCTGCTGGCCTGGTCACCCCCAACTTCCACCCTGTTGGCCTAGTTGCCCCTCATGGCCCTTCCACTGGCCTGGTCACCCCACACAGCCTGCTGTTCAGTCATCTGGTTGCCCCTTACTAACCCCCCTACTGGACTGGTTGCCCCACGCAGACTACTATTCAGTCTTTTGGTCATCCCTCTCTAACCCCCCTGCCAGCCTGGTCATAGGCAGCAATCTTGTGAGAGCATGGAGGTCAATTTACATATTACCTCTTTATTATATAGAATAGGAAGTGAAACATACAGTGGGTAGAGCAGTCTATTCAATAAATGGTATTGGGAAAATGGGACAGGTAAGTGCAAAAAAAAAATGAAAATAGACCACATTCTTTCACCACATATAAGAATAAACATAGGCCGAAACCGGTTTGGCTCAGTGGATAGAGCATCGGCCTACGGACTGAAGGGTCCCAGGTTCAATTCCAGTCAAGGGCATGTACCTTGGTTGCGGACACATCCCCTGTAGGGGGCTTGCAGGAAGCAGTTGATAAATGTCTCTCTCTCATTGATGTTTCTAACTCTCTATTCCTCTCCCTACCCCTCTATAAAAAGTCAATAAAAAATATTAAAAAAAAAGAATGAACATAGAATAGATTAAAGACTTAAATGTAAGAACTAATACCATAAAAATTGTAGAAAGAAACATGACAATAAAATCTCAGCAATTTCTCTTAGTAATATTTTTCCTGATATGTCTCCTTGGGCAAAGGAAACAAAAGAAAAAAGCAAATGGCACCACATCAAACTAAAAAGGTTTTGCACAGCACAGAAACCCATCTACTCTGAAAAGACAACCCACTGAACAAGGGAATTTATGCATAAATGACACATCTGATAAGGGGTTAATATCCAAAATTTATAACAAACTCATACAACTCAACACCAAACACACCCAAATAATCCAATAATAACAATAATAATAAAAATGGGCAGGGAGGAGAATCCAAGACGGCGGCATACGTAAACACCTACACTGCTGCCTCACACAACAATTTCAAAACTACAACTAAATGACAGAACGGACATCATCCAGAACCAGAGGAAAGCTGGCTGAGGGGAAATTGTACAACTAGAAGGAAAGAGAGGGGCTCACAGAAACCCAGAGGAGCTGCAAAAAGCTGCAGGTGCTGGAGAACCTGGCTGGCTTTCTCTGGCGGGAGGGAGATGGAGACTCTGAAAGGCATTGAACTCCTTATCCTACGACACTAAACCCCAGATCCAGCCGAAACTCATGCAGAGGGAGTTTGGACTGTGAAGGGGGAGAGGTGCACGGAAATTTAGGGGAGTCACCAAAGATCAGAAGTCTGGTGGCACGCAGGGCATTGCACGCCGAGGACCGACTGCTGATTGTGCCGCTGGCTTTCACGAGTGGGTGGGAGAAAGACCCTCCCAACTATGCTACTTCTAAACCCCAGTTTTGGGCAAAACTCTGGGAACCCAGACTTGTGTGGTGCCGGAGCATTGGGGAGCTGGAGGAGCAGCAGTCTAGAGGCACTGTGAGAGCACATGAGCGCACAGGGACCGCTCCAGCGATTACCCAGTCACGTGAGACTCAGGGACCGTGGAGGGCAGGGCCGACTGGAAGGCAAGGCGGTCCCTTAAGCCCTGAGACTCCACACATCCCAAGCTCAACAGAGAGGCTTTTGCAGTTTTTCAAGTCTGGTATCATAAGGCTGAATCCAACACAGAAGGTCTCCCAGAATAGTGAAAATGCCAAGATAAGGGAAGGGATCACAAACAAAAGAAATGGAGGAAAACAAATGACTGGATACAAAGTTCAAAAACCACGCTTATAAGGTTTTTCAAGAATATCCTAGAAAAGTTGGATAAAGTTAGCGAGACCCAAGAGGAGATGAAAAAGGACCAACTAGAGATGCAAAAGATCCAACTAGAGATGGAAAAGGACCAACTAGAGATGAAAAAGGACCAACTAGAAATTAAACATACACTGACTGAAGTAAGAAATATACAGAGACCTAACAGCAGACTAGAGGAAGGCAAGCATCGAGTCAAAAATTTGAAATATAAAGAATCAGAAAACACTCAACTGGAAAAGCAAGAAGAGAAAAGAATCCAAAATTGTGAAGATAATGTAAGGAGCCTCTGGGACAGCTTCAAGCATACCAACATCAGAATTGTCGGGGTGCCAGAGGAAGAGAGAGAGCAAGATACTGAAAACCTATTTAAAGAAATAATGACTGAAACTTCCCACATCTGGTAAAAGAAATAGACTTACAAGTCCAGGAAGCACACAGAACCCCATATAAAAGGAATCTAAAGAGGACTACACCAAGACACATCATAATTAAAATA